>CM064517.1:25366360-25383860 GCA_032716605.1 Paralithodes platypus
TTTCGTGCCAAGGCAGTTCTAAATAGGAAAGATAATGTACGGTAAATATAATATGGATAAATATCAAGACTAATTTACATACGGGTGCCTCCTGATATAGTTTACATACGGGTGCCTCCTGATATAGTTTACATACGGGTGCCTCCTGATATAGTTTACATACGGGTGCCTCCTGATATAGTTTACATACGGGTGCCTCCTGATATAGTTTCAACATCCATAATATTCCACCATCCCCCGCGTCAAACCAGGATGTACACACAATAAACCAATGGACAAGAAAAAAACCCACTCGGTAAATATTCGTCGCTTCCGGAGCGAGGTGTCCTTAATGTCGCCGTTGTTCGATTGTTGCGTGCCTAGAAGTAAAAAGTAAGTACATTCATAGATAATGTGTGAGTTATATACATCTACAGTATCTATATATATATATATATATATATATATATATATATATATATATATATAATCAACCAAAGCCCCCTAGGGAAATCTCCATCTCTTCTTCCGG
Source organism: Paralithodes platypus (assembly GCA_032716605.1). Taxonomy (NCBI): domain Eukaryota; kingdom Metazoa; phylum Arthropoda; class Malacostraca; order Decapoda; family Lithodidae; genus Paralithodes; species Paralithodes platypus. The sequence continues at coordinate 25,366,872 of CM064517.1, forward strand.
TCCGAGATGTCCCACCGGAAGTAAGATGTCCCACCGGAAGTAAGAGAGAGAGAGAGAGAGAGAGAGAGAGAGAGAGAGAGAGAGAGAGAGAAAGGGGGGGGGGTTCTCTCTCTCTCTCTCCTACGGTACAGGAATATATATATTTTGCAACACCGCTAATTTATATCTACTATACACCCTAGCTACAAGCAAGCTGTACCGATGTTCATTAAATGGGGGGGGGGGGTTCTCCATAGACCTCAATCAAACTTAGAACCAAAAATAATTTAAAATAAGATAAATATAACAAGACCCACCCTTCGAGATATTGTAGTACATTTTTCGGTAGAAAATTGTCCAGACAAAGGCAAGTTCCTCACAAATTATAGGCTCGCTCTTAGCAAGGAGAAAATCAACACCTAAATGGCACAGAAGATCTTAATATTGACAAAGAAATGGGGCGAAAGTTCTTAAAATCGCCAAACTAATGGGACGAACGTATTACTATCTCCAAACTAATGGGGCTAAGCATCAACATATTGTATCATCCGACCTCTTCTAACTCAGGAAGGGCTTGGAACAAATTGCCTGCACATTTCCATACCTATTTCCTGTTTGACTCTTCCCAAATAGTAGAACATTTCAATATTAGCTTGATTGCTCACTTACTCTTTAACTTATAACAAATTGAGTGTCGGGATAATGTACAAACTCGACAGTCGATCTAACCAAACACTTAATCCATATTACAGAGTTATATAATATAAATAATGTTATCCATATACATTTATTGGCAGGTATAAATTGTCCGCATACCACATACTATTTTATCCCAACTTTCCCTAGTATAATATTAATTATTTTTATTTTGTTTTAAATAAGTCACCGATTGTTCTTCTTCTTCTTCCACCACCACCTCCTCCTCCTCCTCCACCACCACCTATTCCACTACACCACCATTCTTCCTCACCACTACCACATCACTAACTCCTCCTACCACACCACCCTCACTCCACCACTACCACCACCACAACCTCCTCCTTCTCCTCCTCCACCACCACCACCACCACCACAACCTCCTCCTTCTCCTCCTCCACCACTACCACCACCACCACCACCTCCTCCACCACAACTACCACCACCTCCTCCACCCAGACTCACGACCTTGCAGCCATGACAAACTAAAATCGCTCCACTTCTCCACAAACCACATTTCAAAACAATACCCAGAACAAAATCCCAAGAATCTCACCCAAAAAAACACAAATTGTAATTCAAAATGAGTCCTAAAAGTCGATAAAAAAATAAAAATAAAATAAAATAAAAATAAATATATAAATCTCCAGTTGGTCATATAGGCAGGTCTGGAAGGGCATGGGGTGCTATTGTGTTTACGTCACAACCCTTCTGTGACGTCATAAGGGTTTGTTTACGTCACAACCCTTCTCTGACGTCATAAGCTACGTCACCGAAGGGCCCGATAGAACAACGCTGGGTATTTCGGTCTGACTTAAGGGGAGGTTATTCTATTTCCATCCATCCATAATATACTCAGGCCCAATCCCCACTTTTCCTATTTTATCTTTTTTTGAGGGGGGGGGGGGGGGGGGGGCCGACTCAAGACAGAGCCAGAATAGGGACAACTCAACAGAAAACAATGAACACATAAAACAAGATACAAATTCGCACACATCTAAGTCATCCAGGAGAAGACCCAGAGACCAGGGTCTTCTCCTGGATGACCTAGATGTGTGTGTTATTCTATTTGCTATTTAAAATTATCTGTTTATTTTATATTTTCTTCTAGTTTGCTCCCTAGACCTTTATCAAGCTTAACACAAATACTCCAAAGACCCCCATTCGAGATACATGTATACATTTTTCGGTAGAACAATTTAGACAGTTTGTTCTGGTTATCATTAGACGATTTTATGCAATTTCGTAAAGATATATCAGGATCAAAGGGGCAAATACTATCTCAATTAACTCTTTAGCTCCCAGAAATTCATCCTAAGCTGAATAAAATCGTCTAATGATAACCAGAATACACTGTCAAAACGCGTCATTATCCTCAGGGGGTTAATTAATATGAAGGCTACTAAGTAATACAAATAGTCGACTATCAATCAACATGGATCACAACTCTTGGAGTGCATGTAATATCCTAAAATGATTGAAAAGTAACTCAATTATTGGGTTATATAATAGCAAGCACTTACATTTATTTCACCCCTTTTGTACCGGCGATGTCTTTTCAATTCTTTTCTAGCTATACTTAGACGATTTTGTGCAGTTTTAGGAGGATCTGTGGCAATAGAAAGGGTTAAGTGTGATAGTTCGAAGCCTGTTAATTGCTGGAGGCTCTATTTAAACTGAATAAAATCGTCTAATAGTTGCTAGAATACAATTACAAAGACGTCGCCGGTACAGAAGGGGCTAAGACATTTGGGATAAGAGTTGGATAATACCATTGCAATAAAAGACATAAATTTAGGCAAAAAATAAAATAAAATAATAATAATAAAAATAAATAAATAAATAATATTAGAAATTAAAATTAATTAATACAATATAATGCAGTTTAAATCAGAGTAATTATACTGTGGGGGCAAACACTGATTCTGAAACAAGTTTGCAGAGAGTGTGGTTTGGAGAGCAACTTTAATGTCTGTGTTAAGGACGAGTAATTGGCGATAATAATAAAGTATTGGATTAAAATGGGGGGGGGGGAGAGAGAGAGAGAGAGAGAGAGAGAGAGAGACAACCGATTTCCTCACACGTGACTTTTAAGTAGTTTCATCACCATCATTTCCTTTTATAATCATATGTTCTCTCTTGCCTTATCCTCTATTTCCTTCTCTCTCTCCATTCTTCCATATTATATCTTATGAGATATATCTGATATAATATTCCATATTATTTCTTATCTCTTAGAATTTTTAGGTTCTGTATGTGGTGTCCTGAGTTCGAATCCCAGGAGGATCACATACTTTCATTAATTCAATTTGGGGGTGATTGATGTTAAGATTGAATATTAAGTATAAGATTATTTCCTATCTCCCATCCTTCCATCCATATAATTATATAATTGTGTTCTCCTATTCTACTCTCTCTCTCTCTCCCCTTCAATCCCAATTTTTTTTTTCCTTCCTTAACCCTTAGAAGATTATGACGCATTTTGACAATATATCCTGGCTATCATTAGACGATTTTATGCGGCTCAGGAAGGAGCTGTGGGAATTATAAGGGTACAAACTCTCTCAAATAACCCTCTGACGTCCATATAGCCTTCCTAATCTGAATAAAATCTTCTTCTAATAGCCAGAAAACAAGAAAGTAATGCGTAATGGGATCTTGAAAGGGTTAATCTTCTACCCCTCCATCCATAATTAGGGTTGGGTGTGAGAGGGATCTGCCTTGTGTGGGCCAATCCGCTTTCTGCAGACTCCCATTTTCTTATGTTCTTAGGTTATAATGTATGCCTCCTCTCCCTCATCCCTCTATTCCCACTTTTATCTCTTTTGTTCATCCCCCTATTCGCCATATTCTATTCTCCCATCCCTCCTTCTTGGCTATCCTTACCTTCCACTTTCCCTTACTCTCGGGTGGGCTATTGCTACTATAGTCTATTCGCTGTAAGTAGGCGAGAAATCATGACCTATAACCTCTGTAACTCAAAAACGGCTAGATTAATCGAACTAAATTGTCTACCATTTGGGAAGAGTCAGTCAAGGAATAGATGTAGAAATTTACAGCCAATTTGCTCTAGCCTTTTTTGAGTTACAGAGGATAGAGATCATGATGTCTCGCCTACTTACAGCGAATAGACTATAGTATGAAGTCCTGACCACCTCCCTGGGCTCGTAAGGTCTGTGTGGCCCGTGTATCTATATAAATCTATGTAAAATATATCCTTCCCCACCAGAATTCCCCAATGTCCCCAAGCGAGTACCCTAGTGATTCAGAATGATGCTTTCTTGCTTTTCTCATTTTACTTCCTTGTATAGTGTGTGTGTGTGTGTGTGTGTGTGTGTGTGTGTGTGTGTGTGTGTGTGTGTGTGTGTGTGTGTGTGTGTGTGTGTGTTTAGGCTTTCCCGTCTCTCTCTCCCCCCCCCTCTCTCTCTTTCTCTCTCTCTCAGCAACCCGGAGCTCACCAGTCGACCTCGTAAGATCTGAGAGAAAGAGAGAGAGAGAGTGCGTGTGTGTGTGTGTGAGTGTGTGTGTATGTGTATGCTTGTGTGTGTTTCATAGAGTAACTAGCTACACAAACCACACAGATGAATCGGTCTGAATGGGGTGGTCCGGCCCTACAAAACTACAGGCACAGAATATGCATCCCATTCTACGGCTATGGTAAGATAAATGGACAACAGTAAACACAGATAGATAGATAGATATATAGATAGATATAAAGATAGATAGATAGAACTATATATATATATATATATATATATATATATATATATATATATATATATATATATATATATAGATAGATAGATAGATAAGTAGGTAGATATATAGGTAGGTAGATAGATAGGTAAGTAGATATATATATATATATACCGGTATATATATATTATATATATAAATATATATATATATATATATATATATATAGATATATAGATAGATAGGTAGATATATATATATATATATATATATATATATATATATATATATATATATTTAATATATATAGGAGAGAGAGAGAGAGAGAGAGAGAGAGAGAGAGAGAGAGAGAGAGCAGATTATAAAGCACAAGACTTCCACCTCCACCACCACCTGTGACCTTCGACCTTCATGTGCACTGTGTCTCTATCCTACACACACACACACACGTACATACATACATACACAAGCACACTCACACACATACTGTACATATACTCACGCACACACACATACATACATACACACAGTACATACACAAGCAAAGTCACACACATACTGTACATATACACACGCACACATTTGCACACACACACAAACTCTCTCTCTTACACACACGCACACAAATACACACACGCATACATTTAAACACACGCACACACACACAACAGATACACATTCAAACACACAGGCACACATCTAATTATATATTGTACAAACACACTCCCTCTCTCTCTTACACACACACACACACAACAGACAAGCGTTTAATCACAGACACACATATATACATACACACACACACACCCTATATATATCTCTCTCTCTCACACACACACACACACACACAACAGATAAGCGTTTAATCACAGACACACATATACATACACACACACGCCCTATATATCTCTCTCTCTCTCTCACACACACACACACACACAACAGATAAGCGTTTAATCACAGACACACATATACATACACACACACACGCCCTATATATCTCTCTCTCACACACACACACAACAGATAAGCGTTTAATCACAGACACACATATACATACACACACACACGCCCTATATATCTCTCTCTCTCTCACACACACACAACAGATAAGCGTTTAATCACAGACACACATATACATACACACACACGCCCTATATATCTCTCTCTCTCACACACACACAACAGATAAGCGTTTAATCACAGACACACATATACATACACACACACGCCCTATATATCTCTCTCTCTCTCACACACACACACACAACAGATAAGCGTTTAATCACAGACACACATATACATACACACACACGCCCTATATATCTCTCTCTCTCACACACACACACACACACACACACACAACATATGACCCTGGGTACATACAGTATTTCCGCAGTAATCAATCCATCCTAGAAACATTTGGAAAGGTCAACCCAGGCCACCATGTTCATACCAAGACATGCAAGAACAAAAGAACATATTATTGCATAGCATGGCATAAAGGCGGTGTCATACGAGCTATTTTTCCGGCAATTTTTACGGGGAATTGTAGTCTGCCACCATCAAAATGTTAGTGTTGTCAGAAATCAGCCTCCTTCATTCTAGTTTCCGATTCCAATGTAAAATAACCTCAAAACATAAACTGAAAATACTTGCTCATCGAAAATTGCTGGAAATAATTGTTTGTGTAACCTAACATAACACAGTATTATTTAGCATACATAGCATAGCGTAACATAGCTTACTGTAACAATGCATAGTATAATTCAACAGAGCATTGCAGCATAGCATAGCACTGTATAGTACCTTTCAACATACCGGTAATATAGCATAGCTTAACATTACACAACATAGAAAAGTATAATATAATATGCTATAATATAACATAGCATATTATAACATAGCATATAATACTAAATGTTTAACAGCACGTGCGTTTGGTTCCAGCACGTGGCAGCAACAGTAGTACCCGGAGCCTCACAGAACGTACAATAACACGTACCCTGACAACACGTGCGTTTAGTTCCAGCACGTGGCAACAGTAGTAGTACCCGGCGCCTGACAACGCGTACCATAACACGTACTCTTGCAGCACGTGCGTTTGCTTCCAGCACGTGGCAACAGTAATGCCCGGCGCCTGACAACACGTGCCTTACACGTTCCCTGGGAAATGTGGGGGTTGGGGGAGGGAGGGAGGGGGGGGGGGGAGAAGGTCAGGTGGGGGTCAGAAAAAGTAGTCACTGCAATTTGGTACACACACGCACACGCAGGCCTACTACATGTGCGTTTTGGAGGTTGTATGTGCGGGTTAGATGAGTACACTACACATAAACACACAGGCGTAGTAGGCTACATGTGCGTTTTGGGGTTGTATGTGCGGGTTAGATGAGTACACTAAACATACACATACAGGCCTAGTAGCCTACATGTGCGTTTTGGGTGTGTGTGCACGGGTTGGATGACTACACTAAACATATACATACAGGCCTAGTATATGTACGTTTTGGAAGTTGTATGTGCGTGTTAGATGAGTACACTAAACATATACACACAGGCGTAGTACATGTGCGTTTTGGGGTTGTGTGTGCGGGTTAGATGAGTACACTACACATACACACACTGGCGTAGTACATGTGCGTTTTGGGGTATACCTGTGTAGCTTAGATAGGTACACTACACTACACTACGCAACACACACACACATAAACTTTGCCTCAACCGGCCGAAGGACAATTCCTCTTAAATTACAGGTACGCTATCGCTCGCTAGGAAAATATCGACACCATATGGCACGAAAGGTCTTAATATTGACAAAGAAAAGGGGTGAAAGGTCCTAAAATCGCCAGGCTAATGGGACGAACGTATTAACATTTCAAAACAAATGAGACTAGACATGAGGGAGAAGGGGGTCCAGAACGAAACATTCCCTTAAGAAAAAACATAACTAGTGAACAAAACTGAACGAAGGTTGATTACAAAGGTTTGTCCTACGGACGTTAAGAACTGCAGTGCGTTCTGTCGACAGCGAGAACAAAATTGCTTCGTGCGAGCGCTTTGCTAAGCTAGCAGAACGACATTGCTTCCTCACTCTGCTCGCTCTGCTAGGCTAGCAAAGTGAGCAGCCAAAAGAGGTTGCTAGGTTGACCTAGCAGAGCGAGCAATGAAAGTGTAAATGAGTTTTTGCCCTATTTCCACACTAACTGCCCTATTCTATGATTTTTTGTTCTATGTGATTGAGGGAGGCAAAAGGCATAACTGCCTATAGCGAGTGCCTCCCCCATAGTTGAAAGAGTGACAGGGCCAAAATCAAGGGACGTTCGAGCCAAAATGCCTGGACACACGGAGTTTGAAGCAATTTAAGTCATAGGAAGAGGGAAAGACTGATTCTGGGAGAGAGTTCCAGAGCTCAGCTGTTGAGTAGAAGAAAGTTTGAGAGTAACGTTTCACTCTTGGGTTGGAGAGTTGCACAGAGTAGGGGTGGGATTGAGTTGCAAGACGGGTACCACGTGCCCTATGTAAAGGAGGTGGTATGCACTGGATTAATAGTATTGAATGGGAATAGAGATGTAGCCTACAGCAGTTACTAATTCTTGATTATAAATAAATATTTTACATCATGCCCACCCGGCCTATAGAATGCTGCCACAAATATGTTATGCCTACACTGCAACATTCTCAATTAAGACGTCCATCTTTCTTCCTATGTGTATATAATATTACAGTTAGCATCGCCATTAATTGGTTCATTTATATATAGGCTGCTATATGAAAGCAACACTAAAGTCATTACCTATCAACAGAATTATTGTGAATATTACGTAGGCTATATTGGACAATAGGGTACCGCCCCAGGCTACCACGGTAAACTCTCAGTTACATGACTGGTGCACCACAAACAGACTCAATTTAGCCCTAGCCAAATCCACTGCAACCCTCCTCACAAGCTGGACAGATCACAAATACACCCTGCAACTCACCATAAACAACACATCCCTAACACACACACTCACCCAAAATCCTAGGAGTAACATATGATACTCAAATGACATTCAAACAGCACACCACAAACATGAAAAAGAAACTGACACCCAGACTTAACGCTCTCAGATCACTTGCCCACACAAAATGTGGACACAACAAAGAAACCACCACCACAGTTTACAAACAATACATAAGATCAGTGATGGAATACGCAAGCCCGGCCTGGACTTCTAACCTAGCTGAAACACATCATAAGACCTTACAGACTATTCAAAATAAACCCTAAAAATAATCACAGGCTGCACAGCTACTACACCTACAGGTCACCTACATCAAGAAACCAAAAGTCCTCAAAGTCAAAGACTACCTAGACATGATAGGCACTCAATTCCTGGTAGCAGCCTTCACGAACCAACACCACCCACTACACTACATACATGGCAACACACCCACAGACACCAAGAAATATCAAAACAACACCCAGCACACGGTATCACACACAAATACTCTCTTCTCTCCCTCCCTGCCCACCCCAAACCAGCTTCCAGAAGCACATCCATACGCATTTATCTCACCGTTCCATCCACTCACTCATAGGCAACACGCAGCTGCAGGCACGGCCTCCCGAAATCCATCCTTCTGAATCCTCCCTTCCTCGCGAGGACAGAGTCCACCTGGCCAGGCTGAGATGCGGACACCAGCTCTTCAATCTTCTGAGCTATCAGAAGAGACTGGATGACTCCGTCGTCGACACCTGCCCGGGTTGTAACACAGCACCCTATACCATTAAACACATCATAGAAGACTGCATTTCACACTTACGCCACTAACACAATCTACACTCCTTGAGAGCTCTGTGGGAAAGCCCGACCGTGGCCATGGCTTTCCTTAGGAACTCGGGGCTGTTCGGCCAGGCAGCTTAGGGAAGTACAGCAACAACAACAAACTCTCAGTTAACAGGCCGCCAGACTGAGTATTATGTATAAAAACAATCTTAGAGTATTCTGAGCCTGTGTGTCAATGGTTGGACAATTTGAAGAGACATGCCGGGAAATTTATATTAAGCGTGAAGCCACTCACACTTGTCTGTGAGGTACTGAGTCTTGACAGAACGAACTGGTGTAGGACAACCTTCACGATAGCCTATAATTATGTGAAACATAACAAATATTGCCTGCAAGTCGTGTCACTTTTAAAGATATTCTAGTGATTGATTTGTATGACAGGCAGCAACATTATCGAAGTGGTGGCTGTGGAATTGTGTATATTGAAATGTGCAAGGAACAAACTTGGAACAAACATTACGTATGCAATGCAGACATAAAATTAATAAAGACTGGTAGCCTACAGTACAAGAGTAGCCTAGCATCACGCCTGAGTTTTCGCCAAATAACTTAATATGAGCGATATCGTCGTTATTTAATGTAATCTGTACAATGCTATTAATAATTCAAGCTCGGGAAATTGTCAGTTAGCCTACTCATAATGGTCACCACCATACTTTGAAAGATGTGGAGCTGTAAAAGTGTAGAATGAATTTGTTTTTATATAGCCTAGTACTGTGTCTTGACATGTTCACCAACTTTTCCGATATTTTTATTTAAAAGGTATATGTTAAGTCCTCAAATAAAATTGTACAGTCACTTATGAAAACAATACGTCGCATATGCCATTACAAACATTTATGGTAGCCTACATGTTCAATGAAAAATCGTAAGTACTAAACAAATTAATAATGCAAGGTGCAAGCGAGAGGCTTAATATCCATTATTGTACAGTGTGTACACTATTCATTTAGTATAATGCACTATAAGAGCCATTAGGCTACAGTTATTAGCAAGTATTTATATTGGATATTAGTTTCACATCAGTAGGCCTATATAGCTGTATACTGTATAATCGAGTGTTTTATTAAAGTTTCCACTGTTCTTGCATACGTTTTTACGCAGACCGTGGGTTCATACGATAATATAGCCTAATTTCTGGTAGTTACAAAATATATTTTCGTAGAGTGTGATACTTTTCGCAGTTTCAGTGTTCCATTAACGCGAATACATACATGTATATGAAAACTGTCATTGATGGATGTTATGTGCGGTCAGCCGATATGTGAAGCAAAACAATGCTAGCTAGTGTCCCATTCAGCCTATTGACAGTGCTACTAGCCTAGCAAAGCACTAGCACGAAACAATGTTATGCTCGTTGTCAACGGAACGCACTGCTGGTTTCCTGTTTGTTCAAGAGATAACCTAAGTTGAAAGTATGGAGGTAGGGAGGGATTTCTGTGCGTGATTGTACCCGCAAGCTAACGTAATTCTCCATCGTAAATATCTGTATTCATCCCGCTGAAGTTAAACTACGGAACAGCAAAGATAGGATGGTGTTATTTACGCCTCCAGTTTTGAATCGCGCGCCATCCCTGCGTCCCCCTGGCGGTGTTCGGGGCAAGTTTGACATAGGGTAGCTTGATAGAACCGGGGAAACACTAACGTGGTATTTTGACGCCATCTTGGTTTACACTCGCAGTTTCCCATATCGCACCATTGATTCTTCACTTAATTATTTAACTTACGCTGCTGATATGATTATATTTATAACTCTCTATATACTTTATCCATCAATCAACCTCTATTTAACTGCTATTGTTGCACCGAATTGCTAAACAGAAAGAGACTGTGAATTAAAATGGCACCCTGCATTACCCCAACTCTGGTACCCCATGTAACCATGTTACGACTCAGTTAATCTAGGACCTAGGTACTCTTGCATCTATGGCGCCGAACTGTCAGAAGGACGTGTTGATTTTTGTCGGTGTTGTGTTTGTAGGCCAGTGTGACGCCCGTGTGTTCTGGCCGCCTGTGTGTTGATGCCCAGACCTCTGCCACACGAGTCAGGGGCAAGACAGGTTGGTTTGATGTGTGTTTTGAGCGGTGGTAGGGACGGTAGGGTGTCGTTCGGGTGGCCTGGTTAAACTTGTCCTCCCCATTGTTTACATTGCATTGTAGGGGATGTGATAGCTGCCCCTTGTCCACTTTGCTATTATTATTAACACTTTGAGGATTATGACGCATTTTGACAGCTTATTCGTACTATTATTAGACGATGTTATTTAGATTAGGAAGGGTAGGCCTATGTGAATGTCATAGAGTTAGGCCTAATTCGGTAAATATTACCGATCCGCAACACAGTTGGTAAACATATTTTCAATGGCATGTGAATATTCATATTCTATCCAAGCTGTACATATAGGCTAGGCCTAGGTTTACATTTGTGGAAAATTAATTGGCAAGAATGTAGTTACCAGGTGTACTGCCCGTCTTGTTTACACTACGCGGACGCTCACCATCATGTTCCCGTCTATTTTGACTGCTTTTGGATACAAAAATACATTACCCTAACCAAACAACCTAACCTAACCTAGTATTATAGATTTATAAGTATTTATTTTATTATAAGTATTTATAGATGATTTATGTTGTATGTCGGTAGTGGTACACCGGTAACTACATCCATCCCAATTAATTTTATGCATCATTAGTAGGCTAAACAAATCTTGTATTTTTTCATCTGGTGAAAAAAACCCAGTTTCCATACTGGCGATCACGTTCCCGTCTATTTTTACCTCCGTGGGATACTAAACTAGGTTGATGGCTAACCCCCCTCCCCCCATGACTTATTGTCATCATCATATATTGCCAACCAGGGGCAAATAACAGATTTATAAAACATCCAAGATTTATCAAATAATCTAAGATTTCACTAGAAAACTTTGGAAAACTGGGGTTTTCCTCCCAGATGAAAAAATCCAAGATATGTTTACTAATACCATTCATTTTATTTTCCCCACATTAAAACCCATAAGAATAGCTTGGAAAATATATGAATATTCACATGCCATTGAAAATAGATGTTTACCTACTGTGTTGCGGATTAGTAATATTGACCGTTAATTGAGATTGTCTTTACCCTTTTAATGGCCGCACGTCCTTCCTAAGCTGTATACAATCGTCTAATGATAGCTAGGACAAACTGTCAAAATGCGTCATAATCCTCAAGGTGTTAAGATCTACCCGGGGTATTACTTAATTAACCCTTTGAGGATCATGCCGCGTTTTGACAGTTTATTCTGGCTATTCTTAGACGATTAGGACAATATATAGTTTATGTAATTAAATTCAGACATCGATTATATCGTGGCCTACAGGTATCTTATACCCATGTGTGTTTAAATGCTCGTAAAAATGTATTACTGATCCTGAAAATAAAAGAAACAATAAATCCTCTATATCGCATACCTCGCAAGATGCTGGTGGGTTTGTTTACATCCACCGCCTTGGCGACTCGCGTTGGGGAAAGTGAGGTTTATGCCCCCTACTGCTGAAATGTATGAGGATTTCAATAAGTCCTGATAACAATAAGTCTAGGGGGGGGGGGGGGGGGTGTTGAGGGCCCCTCAATACATACTGTATCCCGTTGCCTAAATATTAATAGAACCGCCTTTATGGGAAATAAGTTAGATGCATGCTCAAAGTAGCCTACTATAACCTGGAGCACAATGTAAGTCCAGGCGAAGCCGAGTACCTTGGCAGGTCATGTTCGAATTTTGTGTTTTCAAAGGTCTATATGGATTCCTCTCGTCGTTGCGATTCCAACGGTATATTTTGTTTTATTTATTTAGACCATTTTTAGGCCCATTAGACCTATTTTTGTTTTTGTTTTGAGTTTTCAAGGGTAAACGATATATATATATATATATATATATATATATATACCGTATATATATATATAATTTTTTTTTTCATTTAGACCATATTTTGAATACTTCTAAATCACCCATAGACGGGTTATTTATGTATGGATTTTGCTCAATTTTCTACCACAAGTACACTTTCACCCGCTGAATCCAATGGCAAAAACAAAACTCAAATCGGACCATTGCTTTAGGATTTAGGTTTTGAATCGAACTCCAAAAAATTCCCGAAATTAGCACTTTTTCAACATTTAAAGTCTTCGGTAGCCCAAACTAAAAATCCAAATTAATTCTACCTGATGCTATTCGATTTATCTCGTCCAACACCTTCATTATTTGGTCGTAAATTCCATTTTTGGAAAGCCATTCGCCCAGAATTAAACGTTATTTTTAAAAACAAACTTGGGTTTTATTTTAGTCCAGGCAAAGCCGAGTACCTTGGCAGGTCATGTTCGAATTTTATGTTTTCAAAGGTTTATATGGATTCCTCTTGGCGTTGCGATTTCAACGGTATATTTTTGTTTTTATTTATTTAGACCATTTTTAGGCCCATTAGAACTATTTTTTATGTTGAGTTTTTTTAGTTTTCAAGGGTATATAGTATATGGATTCCTCTCGTCGTTGCGATTCCAACGGTATATATAAAAATATATTTTTTGTATTTACACCATATTTTGAATAGCCTACCCATAAATCACCCATAAACGGGTTATTTATGTATGGATTTTGCTCAATTTTCTACCACAAGTACACTTTCACCCGCTGAATCCAATGGCTCAAACAACATTCAAATCTGACCATTACTTTAGGATTTAGGTTTTAAATCGAACTACAGAAATGCCCGAAATGAACACTTTTTCAAATTGTAAAGTCTTCTGTAGCCCAAACTAAAAATCCAAATTAATTCTACCTGATGCTATTCGATTTCTCTCGCCCAACAACTATCCATTCATGGTCGTAGATTCCATTTTCAAAAAAGCATTCGCCCAAAATTAAACTTTATTTAAAAAAAAAAAAAAAAAAAAAAAAAAAAAACTTGGGCGAACCAGGCGAAGCCGAGTACCTTGGCAGGTCATGTTCGAATTTTATGTTTTCAAATGTCTATATGGATTCCTCTTGTTGCGATTCCAACGGTATATATTTTTGTTATTTATTTAGACCATTTTTAGGCCCATTAGACTTCTTTTTATTTTTATTTTTTTGGATTCCTCTCGTCTTTGCGATTCCAACGGTACCGGTATATATATATATATATATATATAATTTTTTTTTTTTTTTTTTTTTTTTTTAATTTATTTATACCATATTTTGAATACTTCTAAATCACTCATAAACGGGTTATTTATGTATGGATTTTGCTCAAATTTCTACCATAAGTACACTTTCACCCGCTGAATCCAATGGCATAACCAAAATTCAAATCGGATCATTACTTTAGAATTTAGGTTCGAGACCTGGCTGGGTCATGTCACAAAAATATTTATTTATTACGTCTCATTAGTTAAAAAAAAAGAGAGAGAGAGAGAGAGAGAGAGAGAGAGAGAGAGCGAGAGGAATACATACCCTTTCCTGAGCACAGCTGAGTCATAAACTTCCCTCTTTTTTATTTAAATGATACTGATCAAACAATCTTAATGCCTAGTGACTGCGTATTTCCTGGCGTGGGATGCGCGGGGGTTGCCTTGCATAGTAATGTTTATACCACCGTTGATTCCACCCTGAGATGATGATAATGTTGATGATGATGATTATTATTATTTTTATTTTTTATTTAGTTTTATTATTATTATTATTATTATTATTATTATTATTATTATTATTTATATTTTGTATTTATTTGTATTATTATTATTATTGTTATTGTTATTATTATTATTATTATTATTATTATTATTATTAACCCATTTAGTACCGGTGACGCCCTTTTCATTATACTCTGGTAACTATTAGACAATTTTATTCAGCTCAGGAAGCACGTCTACCCATTAAAAGGCTACAGACTATCTCAATTGATCCATTTATCTACCACACATCCTTCCTAAGCTGTATGCAGTCGTCTAAATGTCGGTGGGTAGTTGCGTAATGGGAGTGGCAGGTCAGGTCAAGGTATTGAGGGATAAGCCTTTACAACGGCACCTCGTATCTACATTCTACTTTTCCTATTTTTCTGAAGAGTGTAGAGAGGGGAGAAGGGGTGTTGGAGCGAGAGGAAGCTGTTGTGGCTTTGTTATGTGTGTTATTAGTCTGTATACGTCGTCGAGGTGTCCCCCGAGTGGGTGCAAGCATGGTATTGAATTAATTGATGTGAAGAACTGGCCCTTGTGACGGTAGGAAATACCAGATTTGATTGTTTAATGTTTATGTTATTAGTATATTGGTGAGAGAGTGAGAATGAGTGTAAGTGTGTGAGAGAGAGAGAGATAAATGAAGAAAGAAAGAAAGAAATTATGAGAGAGATAGATAGATATAGAGAGAGATATAGATAGACAGAGAGAGAGAGAGAGAGAAGGGAGGGGGGGGGGAGAAAGAGAGGTAATCCATAAAAGGAAATATTAGATGTATTAGGAAATGCTTGGGAGGCTGAGAGGTGCGGGGGAGGAAGAGAGACACAAGGAAGGGAAATAAAAGTAAGATAAGAAATAAAGGGTGAAGAAGTAATGCTTTGGTGAACTAGTGAAGCAATAAGTATAAGAATTGAGATTAATATGCCATTGATCAGTTCGATTTTTGTTTTCTTTCGCAACCAATTTCGTCAAGTCAAGCAGTTAACCCTTTCAGTACCGATGACAGTCTTTTTTTATTGATTTTAGCTACCTTCAGACGATTTTATATAGCTTAGGAAGTATGTATGGTAGGCAAAAGGATTAATTAAGATAGAGTGTAGGCTAACCGTTCATCAATCTGTGGATTATCAATATTGGTTGTGATATCGTAGTTTCGAACTGAGAACCACAATATGTATCGTGACAATATCTGTAAGGATAGTAACTTCGATAGGCCCCAGTGGATGTTGTCATTTATTAACCCCTTGAGGCATATGACGTATTTTGACAGTTTATTCTGGCTCTTATTAGGCGATTTTATTCAGGTTCGGAAGGTTCTGTAGCAGTCATAGGGGTCAAAGCTATGTCAACCATCCATCTGCCTCCCACAATGCCTTCCTAAACTGAATAAAAACGTCATAATCCTCAGGGGGTTATTCTCACACCCACATATACACATACACACCCACACACACACATACATACATACACACACACCCACACACACACCCACCCACACACACACACACACACACACACACACCTACACACCTACACCTACATACACACGCACACACACACACACACACACACACACACACACACACACACACACACACACACACACACCCGTGGCGTAACTGATAGCGCCTCTGGCTCACAACCAGGAGGTCCCGGGTTCGAGACCCGGGCGGGGCAGAGACATTTGGGCAAGTCTCCTAACGGTGTAGCCTCTGTTCACCTAGCAGTATAAATAGGAACCTGGTATAAGTGGACGAAGTTGTGACGTCCCATCTGGGGTTGGTGATCGGTTACAAGGTGAGATGGGTATCTTACTGGTCAACCTAAGCTACTGGTCAACCTAAGCCTTCGGGTGAGACTGGTACCGTAGTGAGAATGGTACCGTACAGATTAACCCTAAGCCTTCGTATCCAGATGTCGCCAATTGGCTAAAATACAGAATACACACACATCCACAACCATTCCAACGATACATAAAAACACTTGACATGCATTTCACGCAATACATTCCCAGTTAAGGAGGCGCGATAATAATGAGATTAGCTCGCATTGCGTGGATTCCCCTTGACAAACAAGTAACTGAGTAACACACACACACAC
>CM064517.1:25388860-25454239 GCA_032716605.1 Paralithodes platypus
AAGAGTTCTGATTCTCAGGGTCCGGGACCACTTTCACGTTCTCTCGCCCCTTTAGCTGTCTCGATGAGTAGGATGATTTTACCAGGGGAGGAGGATTCCTAGCTCTTGCCCCCTACTCTATTCATTATAAGTAGGCTGGCAATATTGACCTCTTTTCTCTGTTACTCAAAATTGGGTTGAGCAAATGGGCAGTACATTTGAGCACCTGTTCCCTGGCTGACTGTTCCCATATGGTAGACATATTAGCTTGCTTACTCTAGTCGTTTGTTTTTAGTGATATAGGTTAGTGATCTAGATTGTTGATCGACCAACGGGTGATATCATTTAAGGGGGGTCACCGTTTTTTGTTTTTATATTTCTCTCCTTTTCTCTCTTTCCCTGGCTTGTATCTATTCGGCCCCATTCAGCCTACCATTTTAAGACGTTTATCCCCATCCAGGTGTCGATTTCTTCCTGGCGAGTGATAGCGACCCAGCATTGTATAGAGAAATCCGGCTTCGCCGGAGACATTTTTCTATCGAAAAATGTACAAATTTAGCTTGCTGTCAAAACAAAAATATATATATGATGGCTCGCTACTGCTCGCCAAGAAAATATTGACACCTGGATGGGGGTAAACATCTTAAAACAGTAGGCTGAATGGGGCCGAATGGATACAAGCCAAAGAGAGAGGGAGAGAAAGAGAAGAAAAAAGCGAGGTGGGCTCCCTTAAAGCAGTTTTAAGTCGCCGCTCAATGTGAAAGAGACTGGGGGAGGTGTAATCTATCCATCTATCTATTTACCCCGGCCCAATCCCCACTCTTCCAAAAACAAAAAAAAAAAAAAAAAAAAATCCTCTTCCTTTTTTTGTGGGGGGGGGGGAGGGGGGAGGTGTAATAAATGGCCAAATCATCCACATTGAGGCTGTGGGAGACATGCGGTGGGAGGCAGGACACAACCCCATTAACCTGTACAGTACCGTACCTGTGACGTCTGTGTCATCGTATTCTGGCAACTATTATAAAACGATTATATTCAGCTTAGGAAGAACCTCTAGCAATAATGTGGCTTCAAACTATCTCAACCAACCCTTTTAAAACCCACAGATCCTTCCTAAGCTGCATACTATCGCCTAAATACAGCTAGAATTCAATATAACAGACGTCGCTGGTACTCAAAGGGTTAATAGCAAACAGTGTGCTACTAAGAACACTCTCTTGAGGGAGAAGGGGGTCCAGAAAAAGCGAGTACTACCCCCTTAATCGGCATAAAATAGTATAATTGTAACCAGAATACTAGTGGAGAAAGTGAGAACTAGATAGGTAAATAATAGGCAAATAAGAGGCAAATAATAGGCAAATAAGAGGCAAATAATAGGTAAATAATAGGCAAATAATAGGCAAATAATAGGTAAATAATAGGCAAATAATAGGTAAATCATGGGTAAATAATAGGCCAATAATAGGTAAATAATGGGTAAATAATAGGCAAATAATAGGTAAATAATAGGTAAATAATGGGTAAATAATAGGCAAATAATAGGCAAATAATAGGTAAATAATGGGTAATAATAGGTAAATAATGGGTAAATAATAGGTAAATAATAGGTAAATAATGGTTAAATAATAGGTAAATAATGGGTAAATAATGGGTAAATAATGGGTAAATAATGGGTAAATAATAGGTAAATAATAGGTAAATAATAGGTAAATAATAGGCAAATAATAGGTAAATAATAGGTAAATAATAGGCAAATAATAGGTAAATAATAGGCAAATAATAGGTAAATAATGGGTAAATAATGGATAAATAATAGGTAATTAATGGGTAAATAATGGGTAAATAATAGGCAAATAATAGGTAAATAATGAATAAATAATAGGTAAATAATGGGTAAATAATAGGTAAATAATGGGTAAATAATGGGTAAATAATAGGTAAATAATAGGTAAATAATGGGTAAATAATAGGTAAATAATAGGTAAATAATGGGTAAATAATAGGTAAATAATGGGTAAATAATAGGTAAATAATGGGTAAATAATAGGCAAATAATAGGTAAATAATAGGTAAATAATGGGTAAATAATAGGTAAATAATGGGTAAATAATAGGTAGATAATGGGTAAATAATAGGTAAATAATGGGTAAATAATAGGCAAATAATATGTAAATAATAGGTAAATAATAGGCAAATAATAGGCCAAAAGTCGTCATCGTGCTGAAGGGGGTTAATCTGACAACATTGCTGGCCCCTTTTGTCATGGTATTGGCTGTTAGAAAGAATTATTTTGTGGCCGAAATCTTTTATCAGAATTTAAGGAGGCCCACCTCGTTTTCTTTTCTTTTTTCTCTCTCTTCCTCTCTCTCTGGGTTGTATCCATTCGGCCTCATTCAGCCTACTGTTTTAAGATGTTTATCCACATCCAAGTGTCGATTTTTTCCTGGCGGGCAGAGCGAGCCAGCATATATTTAAAAAACAAATTGACAGCAGGCTACATTTATACATTTTGCTATTATCCAGGCAACTCTTAAAGGTCCTTTGTAAGTTGAATAAAATCATCTGTGGGTCATTCTATTTACCAGTCCATCTATTTATCAGTCATTCTATCTGGTTGTCTGTCTATCTATGAGCTTATTACATTGTCTGTGATCGATGATGCAATACATTATGGAGGAGAACGGGATCTACGTGATGATTTACTATCTGGTGTGATAAGGCAGGTAATTGGTGTGTTCTTTGATTTGGTAGGGATGATGAGGATTATTGTCATTATTTTTATTATTATTATTATTATTTTTATTATAATTATTATCATTATTATTATTATTATTATTATTATTATTATTACTTTTTTATGATAAGTTAGTAATACATTTGTATGAGCTTATTTTATTGCGTTGGGAAATGCCAATTGATATGAGATTTCAGTCAGTTCCTTAACTACGTATGCATTCTTTCAATATATATATATATATATATACATATAAATAGATAGATAAATACCAAACAAATCAATTGGTAGCTAATTAAATGGATGAACAGATAATTACACAATCAGATACATAAACAAACAAAAAACAACTGTTAGCATGATAGCCGAGAATCAGGTATTCGATCTGGCTCTCCCCCCCAAAAAAAAAAAAAAAAAAAAAAAAAAAAAATATATATATATACATATATATATATGTAACAACTAAACTCAATCCCTCCCACTAAAAATTCTTGCCCTGATAACTTAGTTACTGACATACCTTGCTGAGTGAGGGGGGGGGGGGGGGGATATTTATTGCTCGATTTATATACTTATTTATCATTTGTTTTTAGTTTCCTCCCTAGACTAGACCTCCATCGAGCTTGAGAGAGAGATGTGATTTAGGGGAGGTTTTTAGTTTCCTCCCTAGACTAGACCTCCTACGAGCTTGAGAGAGAGAGAGAGAGAGAGAGATGTGATTTAGGGGAGGTTTTTAGTTTCCTCCCTAGACTAGACATCCATCGAGCTTGAGAGAGAGAGAGAGATGTGATTTAGGGGAGGTTTTTAGTTTCCTCCCTAGACTAGACCTCCATCGAGCTTGAGAGAGAGAGAGAGAGATGTGATTTAGGGGAGGTTTTTAGTTTGCTCCCTAGATCTATATCAAGCTTTAAACAAAATTATATTACGGCCGAAGGCCGTTTCCTTCTTAAATACAAGCTCGTTATCGGTCGCCAGGGAAAAATCGACACCTGAATGGCACGAGAGGTCTTAATATTGACAAAAAAACGGGCAAAAAGTCTTAAAATCCAAACTAATAGGCCGAACGTCTTACAATCTGCAAACTAATGGGGCTAAACACGAGGGAGAACGGGGGCCAGAAAAATCCCCACTCTCCCCTCTAATCAACAAGAACTCCCTAAGTCAAAGGCCAAATGCCAAGAAGTCGAAGAAACTTACCTTGAATGGAAATGAATAAATAGTGAAGTGAAAAAAGTGTATAATATCCGATGAACAGCGACGTGTGTGTGTGTGTGTGTGTGTGTGTGCGCGTGTGTGCGTGTGTGTGTTCGTGTTCGTGTGTTTGTGTGTGCCTGTGTGTTTATCTTGAAAGGGGGTCTAGGGAGTGTTATTCTAAACTTGATGGAGGTCTAGCGAGGAAACTAAAAAATATGTTCATACATAAAATGTATAGACCAAAAACCAAGCACTACCCCCTTAATATCAAGCGGCAGATCAATGTCTACAACTCCAACTTCCTTATAGAACCGAGACTTGTTATTTGTCACTCAGTAGCCGTTTATTGGAAGTTATGGTAAAAACTGTCCCTCGTGACTCTCTCTCTCTCTCTCTCTCTCTCTCTCTCTCTCTCTCTCTCTCTCTCTCTCTCTCTCTCTCTCTGACACAAATCCTATGGTAACAATTTACACGAAAACATTTTGTGGCGGAAAAAAGTTGCTGAACGACTGTATCATTTTAGTCCATATACAAAAAATACAGCCCATTTTTCTGACGATTTTCACTTCCATCGTGATATTGTGAATCTTGCAGCTCTTCAAAAGTCCTAGGTACACTCGGATACCATAGTCTCTAGCCCAAGGATGTTTGTATAGTTATTAATATGTATAGTTATTAATATGTATAGTTATTAATATGTATAGTTATTAATATGTATAGTTATTAATATGTATAGTTATTAATATGTATAGTTATTAATATGTATAGTTATTAATATGTATAGTTATTAATATGTATAGTTATTAATATGTATTAGACCTCCTAGCTGTAGCCCAATCATAAGAATCGTCTAGTGAGAGCCAGAATAAATTGTCAAAATGCGTCCATGATCCTGAGAGGGTTAATTTATAATATATTTTTCCTAGACGGTCCTCATGTGAACCTAATGGTACCAAAGGGGTTAAGGGGTGGAAAGAGTTTTTTTTTTTTTTTTTTTTTTTTTTTTTTTTGTTTTTTGTTTTTTTTTGAGACAATGAACGGAGGAAGGAAAAACACAGATAAAACAAAAAGGTCCATGTGCCTAATGGCATCCTCCATTCATAAAATGTTTGTAACAACTGGATTTAAACTTTTGTAGATTGTAAGTTTGTGGAAAGCAACTCGAAGGAAGTGAATTCCAAAGAGTAGTACTTGGACAAGGTTGCACGCATAAAACAATGTGGGTTGCATGCTACCGTGCAAGCGTAGGTCCATGCTGCAGGAAAAGGTTACCTGCATATTACCATGATCAGAGAGTGTGAGAGAGAGAGAGAGAGAGAGAGAGAGAGAGAGAGAGAGAGAGAGAGAGAGAGAGAGAGAGAGTATATATGTGTGTGAGGGAGAGAGAGTGAATGCATATATACGGAGAGAGAGAGAGATAATACTTATTTACAAAGAGAGAGTGGGATAGTGTGTGTGAGAAAGAATACGTTTTTACGGAGAAAGAGAGAGAGAGAGAGAGAGAGAGAGAGAGAGAGAGAGAGAGAGAGAGAGAGAGAGAGAGAGAGAGAGAGCAAGAGCAAGAGAGAGTATAAGTGTGTACATAAGCAACACTCTTCTCGTTACAACATAATTTCTGTATCTAGGCTACATCCTCCATATAAAAATGTACTTTCAAAACTTATTCTCATTTATCGTTATATATTTTTCCTTGAGACTATTTTTCTGTATATTTTCCTACTATTATTTTCCTACCTAATGTTTTTATTGATTGATTGTTTATTTACTTGTTTACCTTCCTTCCTAATTACCTGTCTGTCTGTTTGTCTGTCTTCCTACAGTATTTACCTGCCTACCTACAGTACTTACCTGTCTGCCTATTTTTTTTTTTTTTTTTTTTTTTTTTCCCCCTCTATATTCCAACTACTCCCTCCCGGGCATAGGCTGATAGCCTTTACACTCTACCGCTGAACACGGTGAGGCCCGTGAGGTCTTGTTCCAGTCTAGGGAGTGAGACATGCGAAGGTATTGAGGTGTAGTATACAGCCAGATCTGACCCGCCGTAGGTAACAGATCACGTGAGTGCTAAAACTGCCTACATTACTGCCTACTTACCTGTCTGACTGCCTACATTACTACATACTTACCTGCGTGAGTACCTATCTACCTACTTACCCGTCTGACTGCCTACCTATCGATGAGTACCTATCGTTAGCAAAGGAAGTTAACCATATCCTATTACATGAATTCGACGTATCAGATTTGAAAACTAATGATATAAATGCTATCAAGTCAAGAATTATGTTTGTATAAAACCATGAACCTAGAGTGCGGTAATGTATAAGGTTACTGTTATCTCTATTGTATATATGTTAAAATTTAATTGTGTAGCTTTTTATGAAATAAAGAATAGAGTCTGAGTCTGCCGATGATGGATCTATTTATATGTCGGTAGATCTATCTATCTATCGATAGGTCTATGTATCTGTTTGTCGATGGATCTATCTGTCTGTTAAGAACATGTTATTGATACAATGTGTGTGAATGTATATAATGTATATGTGTATGTATTAATAATTTTTTACAAATATGTAAAAAGTGTACGGTACCGTACCTTGCATCTTTTTATGAAATAAAAATATGACTGACTGACTGACTATCTACCTACTTACCTGTCTGACTGCCTACCTTCCTACCTACTTACCCGTCCGACTGTCTACCTTCCTACCTACAGTACTTACCTGTCTGCCTACCTTACTACCTACTTACCCGTCCGACTGCCTACCTTACTACCTACTTACCTGTCCGACTGTCTACCTTCCTACCTACAGTACTTACCTGTCTGCCTACCTTACTACCTACTTATCCGTCCGACTGCCTACCTTACTACCTACTTACCTGCCTACCGAATTACCTGCCTACCTACTTACCTGCCTGCCTACCTACTTACCTTCCTCCCTGTCTGACTGCCTACCTACTTAAATGTATGCCTGCCTACCTACTTACCTGTCTGACTGCCTACCTTCCTACTTACTTACTTGTCTGACTACCTACCTACTTACCTGCCTGACTGCCTACCTTACTACCTACTTACCTGCCTACCTGCCTGAATGTTGTGATGCCTACCTATCTCTGCCTTACTAGTTTTTACTTCATCTGATTTTTTTCTTCTTCAGTGAGCCTGTTTCCGAGATGCATACATTCCGAAGTGGTGGTGATAGTGGTGATAGAGGTGGTGGTGATAGTAGTAGTAGTGGTGGTGGTGGTGGTGGTTATGATAGTGGTGGTGGTGGTGGTGGTTATGATAGTGGTGGTGGTGGTGATAATGGTGGTGGTGGTGATAATGGTGGTGGGGTAGGTGAGGGTGGTGGTGGTGGTGGTGGTGGTGATGGTGATAGTGGTGGGGGTGGTGATAGTGGTGGTGGTGATAGTAGTAGTAGTGGTGGTGGTGGTGGTGGTGGTGGTGGTTGTGATAGTGGTGGTGGTGGTGATAATGGTGGTGGTGGTGATAATGGTGGTGGGGTAGGTGAGGGTGGTGGTGGTGGTGGTGGTGATGGTGATAGTGGTGGGGGTGGTGATAGTGGAGGTGGAGGTGTTTTGTAATATATATATATATATATATATATATATATATATATATATATATATATATATATATATATTAATTGCATACACCACATAATATACATATAATTTAATCGTTAATAACTGTGGTTTGGTACATCTAAATTACCTTTTCATATTTTATTCCTTGCTTCTGATATTACTTGACAATATACTTATAATAAAGTAACTGACACTGGTGGTAGTATGCTAGTGAATGTCGTAATGGTTTGTTGTAATGGTTTGTTGTCGTAATTGTTGTCGTAATTGTTTGTTGTCATAATTGTTTGTTGTCGTAATTGTTTGTTGTCGTAATTGTTTGTTGTCGTAATTGTTTAATGCCGTAATTGTTTGTTGTCGTAATTCTTTGTTGTCATAATTGTTTGTTGTCGTAATTGTTTGTTGTCATAATTGTTTGTTGTCGTAATTGTTTAATGCCGTAATTGTTTGTTGTCGTAATTGTTTGTTGTCGTAATTGTTTGTTGTCGTAATTGTTTAATGCCGTAATTGTTTGTTGTCGTAATTGTTTAATGCCGTAATTGTTTGTTGTCGTAATTGTTTGATGTCATAATTGTTTGTTGTCGTATTAAAGGTATTGAGGTGTAGTATACAGCCAGATCTGACCCGCCGTAGGTAACAGATCACGTGAGTGCTAAAACTGCATACCTAACGACGAGAAATGCAGTGTGGATCGTTAAGCAGACAGTTGTTATGGGTAGGATTATTTGCGAAGACCTCTCTAGGGTAAGCTAGTTAAGGGGGTAGTGCTGGGTTTTTGGTCTATGTATATATAAATTTATTTATTTTTGAGTTTCCTCGCTAGACTTCCATCAAACTTAAAATAGCACCCCTTAGACCCCATTTCAAGATAAATTTGTAAATTTTTCGGTTTCGGCCGGTTCCTTCTAAAATTACAGGCTCGCTATTGCTCGCCAGGAAAAATCTACACCTAAATGGCACGAAAGTCTTAACATTGACGAAGAAATGGGGCGAAAGGTCTTAAAATCGACAAACAAATGGCACGAAAATCTTAAAATCTCAAAACTGATACGCTAAACATGAGGGAGAAGGGGGGGCCATAAAAAGCGAGTAGTACCCCCTATACGTTCGCTAACCCATAAATCATGAAGCCAGGAGAAATATCACCATTTAAGTTTTTTTTTTATCATTAGTTTGCTCCTTAGATGTCCATTAAACTTAAACACAAATACAAACAAATAAAAAACAAAAACCCACTCCCAAGAGAGATAACTTTGTACATTTTGTCTTAAAATCGTTAGATTAATGGGGCAAATCTCTTACAATCTCAAAACAAATCGGGCTAAGCATTAATGAGAAGGGGGTGGGGGGTGGGGGTGGGGGCAAAACCCGCCTCCTTGAAGGGCAAACTGGTACGAAGGCTTCTATTTACCCACTCCCAAGCCTACTCCATACCGATTATTTTTATTATTATTATTTTATTTTTTTAGCGTGTACCCTATGACTCCCTCGGCCTGTGTTGCCTATTTAGCTACTCTCCCGTTAGATCTAGAGGTATATTTCTATCTATCTATGTATATGCTCAGGCCCAATCCCCTCTTGTCCTATTTTTTTTTTGGGGGGGGGGACTCGAGACAGCAAGAATAGGGACAACACTAAACACAACAGAAAACAAAGAACACACAACATCAAAATACAAATTCACACACATCTACCTTGATTTAGGTATAACTAGTAGGATAAGTAAATTCGCAAACGATACCAAAATGGGGAGAACAATAGATTCAGATAGCGACATAGAGTGCCTCCAAAGGGATCTGGATATCTTACACGAATGGTCAGTAAATTGGCAGATGAATTTTTACATTGACAGATGCAAGGTATTAAAGGTAACGAAGATGAATACAATTGTAAAATATAAACTAGCTTACAGTATATGGAATTAGAAAACTCAGACTTTGAGAAAGATCTAGGTGTGTTTGTTAGCAATGGTGTGAAACCTAGAAAACAGTGTATAAGCTTTCGTAACAAGGCAAACAGGATTCTCGGGTTCATCTTTAGGAGTGTGAGTAACAGAACTGATGATGTTATCTTAAAACTTTACTTGTCATTAGTGAGACCCCATATGGATTATGCTGTTCAATTTTGGTGTCCATATTACAGAATGGACATAGATTCCTTGGAGAGAGTACAACGTAGAATGACAAAAATGATCCATAATATTAGAAATCTTCCATATGAAGAAAGGTTGAAGAAATTAGGCTTACATTCGTTAGAGAGACGCAGAGTTAGAGGGGACATGATAGAGGTGTTCAAGTGGGTTAGTGGGATTAATAAATGGGACATGAAAGTTGTACTTAAAGCTCAGTGATAAGCTCAGTGATAGCGAAAGAACTCGAACAAATTGTTTCAAATTAGATAAACTTCGTTTCAGAAAAGATATAGGCAAATATTGGTTTGGTAACAGAGTTGTAGATAGGTGGAATAGGCTACCAAGTGCTATAGTGGGATCAAGAACGATAGAGAGCTTTAAGACAGAATTAGATAGGCATATGGACGAGATGGGTTGGGTGTGAGGGGGATCTGCCAGGTGTGGGCCAATCGGCGCTCTGCAGACCCCGTTTTCTGACCTCTGACCGTTTTGGTGGGGTCGGTCCTCATGTTATTAGTGAGCTGGGCCTATAATTATGCCTTGTAATTGGGGTTGGGTGTGAGAGGAATCTGCCTTGTGTGGGCCAATCGGCTTTCTGCAGACTCCCATTTTCTTATGTTTTTATAAACATTCGTGTGGCTCACTTATTTCTAATTATGGAAGTATATCTCTGGAAACGAATTTATGAACATACTTTGCTATACATCAACTGCAAAACTATAGATAATAGCTATTGTAAAGCAAGTTCCATCCAAAACTCAATATATATAGTTAATAAATGTATAAAGAAAAACATTGGGGTACACGAATTTGTTATAAGTGATTGTACTTACTTCGATCTAGCGGCCAATTTATACATCTAGCGTCACGAATTCTAGCGATACTCTGGCAATTTGAGCCATTTTGAGTAATATTCAAGAGATTGTAGCCTTATATTAGCAACTTCCAGCATTTATTTATTATCTAGCGACCTTCAAGCACTTTTTGAGAACGGATCTAGCGGTATTTTGATATGGTAACCCTCTTCCCTTTAACCCCTTCTGTACCGGCGACGTCTTTAATGGTTACTATTAGACGATTTTATTCGGTTTATAAAGGACCTCCAGCAATTCACGGGCTTCGAACCATCTCATTTAACCCTTTTAACTACGATAAATCCCTCTTAAACTGCACAAGATCGTCGAGATAAAGCTAGAATAACATAAAAAGACGACGCCGGTACAGAAAAGGGCCAAGTACCGTACTGTACCTGTTAGTAAAAGTATATAATAGGGGTACAACACTTCACCAAAAGTCAAGGCTGCATAGGGAACCATTAGAGTCACCCCTTTTATAATTTATGATGTGGCCTGCATAAGGTGAAGGGGAGGGGAGATGGATGAGGTGTAGGAGTACAAAGGAGTACAAAGGAGTACAAAGGAGTACAAAGGAAATCAAGCAACAACAGATCTAGTGACCCTTCTAGGTTGCTTGTCCTCCAAAACACTGAGGATCAAGTGTCCAAACAGTGGTTTAGAGTGGGTAAGGGAACATTGGAAAGGGAATTACTGCCCTGGAACTAATGTCCGTGGCAGGAGGGGGAGGGGGTGTAGGGGTTGGGTTGTATGGGTGAAGGGGAGGGGAGATGGATGAGGTGTAGGGGAGGGGGAGGGGTGTGTAGGGGTTGGGTTGTATGGGTGAAGGGGAGGGGAGAGGGATGGGGTGTAGGGGGGGGGGAGGGGTGTGTAGGGGTTGGGTTGTATGGGTGAAGG
The DNA here is from genome assembly GCA_032716605.1 of Paralithodes platypus. Classification (NCBI taxonomy): domain Eukaryota; kingdom Metazoa; phylum Arthropoda; class Malacostraca; order Decapoda; family Lithodidae; genus Paralithodes; species Paralithodes platypus. The sequence goes on from CM064517.1 coordinate 25,400,232, forward strand.
GGAGGGGAGATGGATGAGGTGTAGGGGAGGGGGAGGGGTGTAGGGGTTGGGTTGTATGGGTGAAGGGGAGGAGAGATGGATGAGGTGTAGGGGAGGGGGAGGGGTGTGTAGGGGTTGGGTTGTATGGGTGAAGGGGAGGAGAGATGGATGAGGTGTAGGGGAGGGGGAGGGGTGTGTAGGGGTTGGGTTGTATGGGTGAAGGGGAGGAGATGGATGAGGTGTAGGGGAGGGGAGGGGTGTGTAGGGGTTGGGTTGTATGGGTGAAGGGGAGGGGAGATGGATGAGGTGTAGGGGAGGGGGAGGGGTGTGTAGGGGTTGGGTTGTATGGGTGAAGGGGAGGAGAGATGGATGAGGTGTAGGGGAGGGGGAGGGGTGTGTAGGGGTTGGGTTGTATGGGTGAAGGGGAGGAGAGATGGATGAGGTGTAGGGGAGGGGGAGGGGTGTGTAGGGGTTGGGTTGTATGGGTAAAGGGGAGGAGAGATGGATGAGGTGTAGGGGAGGGGGAGGGTGTGTAGGGTTGGGTGTATGGGTGAAGGGGGGGGATGAGGGTGTAGGGGAGGGGGAGGGGATGTAGGGGTTGGGTTGTATGGGTGAAGGGGAGGAGAGATGGATGAGGTGTAGGGGAGGGGGAGGGGTGTGTAGGGGTGGGTTGTATGGGTAAAAGGGGAGGAGAGATGGGTGAGGTGGGGAGGGGGGGGTGTGTAGGGGTTGAGTTGTATGGGTGAAGGGGAGGAGAGATGGATGAGGTGTAGGGGAGGGGGAGGGGTGTGTAGGGTTGGGTTGTATGGGTGAAGGGGGAGGAGAGATGGATGAGGTGTAGGGGAGGGGGAAGGGTGTAGGGGTGGGTGGGGAGGGGGTGTAGGGGTGGGTGGGGAGGGGATGTAGGGGTTGGGTTGTATGGGTGAAGGGGTGGGGGTGAGATTAAAGGGTTTATTACCTTACTTTCATTTTTACATTGCCTGGTCATGTTAACCCTCTCCGACATATGACGCGATTTTGAGCCGATTAGGGATACTTTAAATCCTTTGTTACCATCAGGGGTATTTATAAACCTTTAGTTTAGTTACTTCAACCTCTGCAGTTGTCTTTGAGTTAGATGTGGGCAGAAAACTAATTTTGGAGAGGTAATTATAAGAGTGAGAGAACTCTATTTCTTATTGCTAATCTGGCAACCTCTGCGTCATATGAGTCTGAAGGGGTTTATACATCCCCCCCCCCTCTCTCTCTCTCTCTCTCTCTCTCTCTCTCTCTCTCTCTCTCTCTCTCTCTCTCTCTCTCTCTCTCTCTCTCTCTCTCTCTCTCTCTCTCTCTCTCTCTCTCTCTCTCTCTCTCTCTCTCTCTCTCTCTCTCTCTCTCTCTCTCTCTCTCTCTCTTATATATATATATATATATATATATATATATATATATATATATATATATATATATATATATATATATATACTGTATATACCGTATATATATACAGTATATACTAGCTGAGGTATCCGGCGCTGCCGGGGGGGAAATCGAAATATGGGCTGTGTATCTTGGGAGGGGGAGGGGGTGGGGGGGAGCCCCGGGGGGATGAGGGGACAAAACAAATTTTGCTTAAAGCCCCGTTAGTTTGCATGCCAAGTATTGGCTCCCCATCTTGAAAACTGAGGGAGTGCCCCCCCCCCCCCCTGGCTTAAAACCTATTATGGCACCCCTTAGTATGCATGCCAAGTATGGGTTCTCCATCTTGAAAACTGAGGGAGTGGGGAGAGAGGGTATCCTGCCCTTAGAAAAGTTGACTGTCGGGGCGGTGCAATGATATTCTATACTCCCATTTTTGTAGAGATGTTCCCTCGGATATTATTACTTATTAAATATATATATCAACCCGTTGAGGATTATGACGCGTTTTGACAGTTTATTTGGGCCATTATTAGACGATGTTATTCAGATTAGGAAGGTTCTATGGATGCCAGAGGGTTAATTGGCATAGTGTTTACCCTTTTGATGCCCACAGATCCTTCCTAAGTTGTATACAATTGTCTAATAATTGAAGATGTGTAGAGATGGCACGCGAAGGCAACAAGGCTAAGAAATGGAACGAAACAAATAGGAAAGATAAGTCAAAATTGGCGTAATGTAAAGAGAGAGAGAGAGTGAGAGTGAGTGAGTGAGTGAGTGAGTGAGTGAGTGTGAGAGAGAGATATACAGTATACACATATATATATATATATATATATATGTATATAGAGAGAGAGAGAGTGAGTGTGTGAGAGAGAGAGAGTGTGAGAGAGAGAGAGAGAGAGAGAGAGAGAGAGAGAGAGAGAGAGAGAGAGAAAGAAGGGTAGGCAGGTATAAACGTACACAATCAATCACACGTGAACCCCAAACTCGGAGGTAAGTTGAAAGAGAGAGATTTCTGCCCAACCTAGAATGAACGAACTATAATTTCTGCCCAACCTAGAATGAACGAACTATAATTTCTGCCCAACCTAGAATGAACGAACTATAATTTCTGCCCAACCTAGAATGAACGAACTATAATTTCTGCCCAACCTAGAATGAACGAACTATAATTTCTTTACTGGACGGCCAGGGGGATAACTACACTATACTCGGTTTCATTTCATCTGACGGTAAATTGCATAGTTTCCATCAAGATTTCTCAGTTATTTTAAAGATTTTGTAGTGAAATAGGGTGCTAATGCTATAAACTTGGTGCTAATATGATGCAGAGACGTAGTGGTTTCCTATTTTGTAGTGAACTAGGGTGCTAATGCTATAAACTTGGTGCTAATATGATGCAGAGACGTAGTGGTTTCCTATTTTTCCATAAGTATCGAGACAATGGCTGCGATAAGGGATTCAATTTACCGTCAGTAGAAATTAAACTGACTATAGGCATGTATGACTCGCTCCGTAGAGTTCAGTAAAGCCGGTATCACACGAGAGCTTTTATAGTCAACATTCGATGATCAACATTTTTCTGGCAACATTTCTGGAATAATTTGCAACGGTATCGGAAACTAGACTGATGATAGGTGAATTTAGGTAATCGAAATATTATATATGTTGACCACATAAGCTGCCAGACCAGTGTTGAGGATAAATGTTGAGTGAAAAAGCGCTCGTGTGATACCGACTTAAGGGGAGGTTTTTAGTGTTTCCTAGACTTCCATCAAGCTTGAAATTACACCCCCCTTGACCCCCTTTCAAGATAAATTTGTAAATTTTTCGGTAGAAAAATTTCCCGGCCGAAGGCCGGTTCCTCTTAAATTACAGGCTCGCTATCGCTCGCCAGGAAAAAATCGACACCTAAGTGGCACGAATGGTCTCAAAGGTGACAGAAATGGGGTGAAAGCTGTTAACATCGCCAAACTAATGGGGCGAACGTCTTAAAATCTCAAAAGCAATGGGGCTAAACATGAGGGAGAAAGGGGTAAAGAAAAAAATCCCTCAAGTGAAGGATCTCCCCTTAAAAGGCATACTGGGTGGATTGGCTTGTGGAAGGTGGCCCGATAATCGGAGGTAATAGAGGTTTGTGGAGTTGGTAGGGTATTTGAAGTATATTTTAAGGGGGGGGGGGGTAGTGCTTGGTTTTTGGGAGCTACTTATTCATTTATATTCTTTCATTAGTTTATTCAAGTACATTGGGGTTTGTCATTGATGATTAATGTTAAGAACGGGGTGTTACTTTTATAGTATTTTTTTTTTAGTTTCCTCGCTAGACCTCCATCAAGCTTAGAAAAACACCCCCTAGACTCCCTTTCAAGAATAATGTGTACATTTTTCGGTAGAAAAATGTCATGCCCGAAGGCCGGATCCTTTTAAAATTACAGGCTCGCTATCGCTCGCCAGGAAAAAAATTCGACACCTAAATTGCACGAAGTCTTAAAATTGACAACGAAATGGGGCGAAAGGTGTTGAATTCGCCAAAATAATGGGCCGACCATCTTAAAATCTCAAAACTAATGTGGCTAAACACGAGGGAGAAGGGGGTCCAGAAAACCAAGCAGTACTACCCCCTTAATTTGGTTGACTTTCTTAACCCTCTGAACATGGTGACGCATTTTGACAGTTTAGTCTGGCTATTATTAGACGATTTTATTCAGATTAGGAAGGGTCTACTGTAGTTATCTGCTCAACAGGTGGCGTTGTGTGTGTGTAAGTGTGAGAGTCCGAGTGTAGGGGATGAGACAGTGAAGCACGGGAATGAGGTGGCTTCAGAGATGGGGTCGTTTCGGGCCATGAGTGAGCACCGTGCCTCATGTGAAGGCAAGATGGCAGGTGCTCGTTGTACTCTACGTGCTTCACATGTCTCACTCCCTAGACTGGAACAAGACCTCACGGGCTTCACTGTTCATTGTAAAGCGGTGAATGTTAAGGCTCTCAGCCTATGCCCGAGAGGAAGTAAGTTGGAATATAGAAAAAAAAAAAAAAAAAAAATGGAAGTCAGAGGGTTGATTGAAATAATCTTATAATCCTGAATAAAGTGTCAAAATGTTTCATAATCGTCAAAGGGTTAGATAGACGTCTTCTACTCTACACATAAATATATACAATTGCAGCTGTACAGTCGCGCTAATAAGTGATGTCGCGACACCAAGTATGTTTTGATCAATAATTGGTATCAGCAATATCTAAGCTTCATTTCTTCATATCGAGTGAAATATACAAACATGTTCCTACACTTACTCACCCTCTTCAACATCTGACAGACATTAATACAGCACAGAGCAAGCCAACACGTAATGACAAATTGGACATGACTTATTAGCGCGACCGTACAACATAGATTGCTTGGATTATCGTTTGATTTGCAAGCTTAGATTCTGCGACGAGTAAAACTTGCAGAAATGTTGCATCAAAACCTGTTCAAGTCAAGAATATTATCTCCTTTATCAATTGACCACTTGGCAGGTTCCATCTATATTAATAACTCAAGCTATAGAAATCAATATTTAGCTGACAATTTAGCCTTTGTAGTAAAGATATAAATGCAATTAATCAATCTTTTTAGTTTCACAATTCAGAAACCAGCATATCTTTTTCTGCTAAAACTTGAATCCCCTTATAAGCCAAAACTCGCAAGTGATTAAGGGGGGTGACCTGCTTTTTGTTATTTCTGTCCTTTTCTCTCTTTCTCTGGCTTGTTTCCATTCGGCCCCATTCAGCCAACTATTTTAAGACGTTTATCCCCATCTAGGTGTCGATTTCTTCCTGGCGAGCGATAGCCAGCCAGCATTATATGAAGAAATCCGGCTTCGCCGGAGAAATTTTTCTATCGAAAAATGTACAAATTTAGCCTGCTGTCAAACAAAAATAAAAAATATGCTGGCTCGCTACCGCTCACCAGTGAAAAGTTGACACCTGGATGGGGATAAACGTCTTAAAACAGTAGGCTGAATGGGGCCAAATAGATACAAGCCAGAAAAAGATAGAAAAGGACAGAACAAAAACAGGTCACCCGCCTTAATTGGTGTCGATAAATGCAGAGTATCTGGATTTACGGTGCTGGAGACTGAACTACTGAAGGCCATGGAAGCATTGACTTTTACTTAGTATTTATTTGTATTTCTTGGGGTATGCTAATTGCTTTGTTTTGAGTGTTGTCCAAGTACATCCTGCCACGGACACCTTTCCATTTTTCCCTTACCCACTCTAAACTACGGTCTGGACACTTGATCATCAGAGTTTTGGAGGGCAAACAGCCTTCAGGGGTCGCTGGATCTGTTGTTGCTTGATTTCCTTTGTACTTCATTTTACTTCATTTTTCACAATGACCCCCAAGTGCAGTGCCGTAACTCCACTACACTACATCCTATAAATATGGGTAGCCCTGTCATACTGAACGTTGTTTTGTAAAAACAAATACACCACCAAGTTTGTTACTTAAGGGGAGATATCCACTTGAGGGTACTTTTTTCTTGACCCCTTTCTCTCTCATGTCTAGCCCCATTGCTTTTGAAATTTTAAGATGTTTGCCCCGTTAGTTTGGTGATTTTAAGAACTTTCACCCCATTTTAAGACCTTTCGTGCCATTCAGGTGTCGATTTTATCCTGGCGAGCGATAGCGAGCCTGTAGCTTAAGAGGAAACGGCCTTCGGCCGTGACATTTTTCTACCGAAAAATGTACAAATTAATCTTGAAAGGGACTCAAGGGGGTGTAATTTTAAGCTTGCTGGAGGTCTATGGAACAAACTAAATACCTTCCCTTAAGTGGAGCATACATTTTACTAATTTTGTGCAAAGAGTGGAAGCGTTTCGATGTGGTAATACTGAAGAACACACACTAACTGTTAATTCTAAGACTGAAGCATAAGAAAAGGACGGTGTATTTTAGTCTACTCTTTCCTGCTTCGGTTTCTCTCTCTCTGTCCCGTCACTCCTCCAATCACACACAGGTCGCCGAGTTGTCGTGGACGTGCTCAAAGGTAAACATTACATGACGCCACGAGAAGCGGAAAAACAAACAAAAACGCATCGGCCCCGGTATAAAAACACCAATAACGTGTAGACTAGCCAGTAGGCTACCCTCCAAGCTCAAGGTGGTTTCGCTTCACGGTCACTTCTCCTAGCTAGTGTATTCTCGCCCACAGGTAACTTGAGTATTTTTTTCTCTTTTGGACCCCCCCCCCCTCCCCCTCCCCCTCCCCCTTCTCCCTCATGTTTAGCCTCATTAATTGTTAGGCTTTCAAGACATTCGCCCCCATTAATTTGTCGATTTTAAGATCTTTCGTGCCATTTAGATTTCCATTTTTTCCTGGCGAGCGAAAGCGAGCCTGCAATTTAATAGGAACACGGCCAGGAATGTTTTTTATAGAAAAAATTCACAAATTTGACTCTGAGGAGGATCTTGGGGAGTTATTATTATTATTATTTGTTTTCCTTTTCTTTGATAGATGTCTAGGGAGGAAACTAAAACACAAAAAACGCATAAATAAACAAATCAAACAAAATGTTCCCTTCATCTATTCTTGAACTAATCTTAAACCCTAACCTAACATTAAACTTAACCTCTTATTATGGTGGTTGGTTGGTTAGTGATTTAGGCTAAGAATCTGTGGGTCCCCCCGTTCGATTCTTGGCGTGGTCAGCTGGTTGGTCTATCGGTAATTACTAAGTTGATATTTAGGCTGATATGTAGGGGGGATGGTTGTTTTTCTGGGCCTCCTTTCTGTTTTTCAGATTTTAAGACGTTCACCTCGTTCGTTTGGCGATTGTATGACCTTTCGCCCCATTTCTTTATCAATTCTAAGACCTTTTGTGTCATATAAGTGTCGATTTCTTCCCGGCCAGTGATAGCAAGTCTGTAATTTAGGAGGAACCAGCCATCGGCCGTGATATTTTTCTACCGAAAAATGTACACATTTATCTGGAAGTGGGGTCTTGGGTGTATTTCTTTTACGCTTGATGGATGGCAAGGGAGCCAAAATTAAACTCAGTCAAATGAGGCAATCCAAGGTTTTATTATATTTATAAATGCTTCACATCTTGGTATTATAGGCGGATTTTTATTTATTTATTTATTAAATTATATATATATATATATATATATATACACGGTATATACTGTATATACTGTATATAATTAGTTTCAGTTTCCTCTATAGACCTCCTTCAACCTTATAGTATACCCCCAAGACCCTCCTTTGAGGTAAATGTCCGGCCGAAGGCCGATTCCTCCAAATTTGCAGGCTCGCTATATCATTCCCCATAAAAATAATCAACACCTAAATGGCAACTAAAATAATCAACACCTAAATGGCAACTAAAATAATCAACACCTAAATGGCAACTAAAATAATCAGCACCTAAATGGTAACTAAAATAATCAACACCTAAATGGCAACTAAAATAATCAACACCTAAATGGCAACTAAAATAATCAGCACCTAAATGGCAACTAAAATAATCAACACCTAAATGGCAACTAAAATCTTACAATTGCCAAACTAATGGGGCTAATGCCTTAACCCCTTCAGTGACGATGATGTCTTTTAATTATATTCTGGCAACGATCAAACCATTTTTATTCAGCCTGGGAAGGACGTCTACCCATTAAAAAACTACCGACTATTTCAATTAATCCATTTGGCTACCATATATCTATCCTAAGCTTCATAAAATCGTCTAAATCTAGCTGACATTAAGTGAAAAAGACGTTCCCGGTAATGAAAGGGTTACATTTTCTAAACTAATGGGGTTAAACATGAGGGAGAAGAGGCTGGTAGGGGTTGACCGTACGTGTGGGCGAAGTAACTGCTTGGCGCCCCTAGTCTCCGATTACCCGCCGCCCGCCGCCCACCACCACCCCGCCCCTTCACAGACCTGCCCCGCCCCGCCCCGGCTCCATCCTTGACGGGGCGACAGCTAGGTTAGACTACAAGCTTCACAGGCAATCCGGGAGACTTGCTGAGGCGGCTTGTAAGGAAAATATATAACATAATAAACTATGTAATAACATAATAAACTATGTAATAATAACAATACAAATAATACAATAATAGTAATAATATTTTCGCTATCGCTCACCAGGAAGAAATCGACACCTGGATTAGGATAAAAGTCTATAAACAGTAGACTGAATGGGGCCGAATGGATACAAGCCAGAGAAAGAGAGAAAAGGAGAACAAAAAAAGCAGTTGACCCTCCTTAACTTTTACTCCTCTGTTTGCTTCCAGTTCCCCGTGTGGCTCCTTGGCTGAGATAACCGGAGGACAGTAACCGGAGTAATTAACGTGACCCCAATGACGACGAAGGTATCACCGGGGTCCTGTGATGAGTAAGTACCCCGCTATATTAATTTATGTCAAGCTTTTGCAATCAGATAACTTTTGCATATATACAGTATATATATATATATATATATATATATATTTTTTTTTTTTTATTTTTTTTTTATTTTTTTTATCTATATTAGTTTGTGCGAAACTTACAATCAGATATGACTTTTCTTTCTATCTTTATAACACCCCTCTAAGTTCGTTCGTGTGGAGTTTGCAATCAGACGACTTTTATTATATTTCTTTAATCTATATATTATGACTTTTATTATATTTTTTCTATCTATATATTACCCCACTATTTTTTTTGTGGATCTTGCAATCAGATGCCTCTTTTTGTTATATTTTGTTTCTATCTCTATATAACTTCTCTATTTTTGTTGTGGAGCTTGCAATCAGATTACTTTTATTTTTCTATCTATATATTACCCCACTATTTTTTGTGTGGAGCTTGCAATCAGATGACTTTTTGTTATCGATTTACTATACCCCTCTAAATTAGTTTGCTTGACGCTTGAAATCAGATCATTTGTTTTATTTATACTGTATATTGCCCCTCTAAATTAGTTTGCTTGAAGCTAATTGCAATCAGATTACTGTTCTTCTATCTATGCAGTATATTGCCCATTTAAATTAGTTTGATTGAAGCTTGCAATCAAGTTACTTTTATATTCTATTAATCTATCTATTGCCAGACGTCTTGATCTCCTAGCGGGTGGCCTTGAATTAACACGAGGTGGGCCCCTTAACCTCTAACAATTGCTTCGAAATATTTCCAAGCCAAATAAAATCTGCTAGGATGTGACTGGGGCAATACTAAGTTGACTACGACCTATCCATAACTTAATTGTATCAGAATTAACCCCTTCTGTACCGGTGCCGTCCTTTTAACTTTATTCTGGCTGCTATTAGACGATTGTATGCAATTTATAAAGGGCCTCCAGCAACTAACAGGCTTTTGAACTATCTCTCCTAACCCTTCTTACCACCACAGATCCTCCTTAAGGGGAGATTTCCACTTGAGGGATTTTTTTCTTGACTCCTTTCTCCCTCATGTTTAGCCCCATTGCTTTTATAATTTTAAGATGTTCGACCCATTATTTTGACGATTTTAAGAACTTTCGACCCATTTCTGTCAATTTTAAGACCTTTCGTGCCATTTAGGTGTTGAGTTTATCCTGGCGAGCGATAGCGAGCCTGTAATTTAAGAGGCACCGGCTTTCGGCCGGGACATTTTTCTACCGAAAAATGTACAAATTTATCTTGAAAGGGGCTCAAGGGGGAGTAATTTTAAGCTTGATGGAAGTCTAGGGAATCAACTAAAAACCTCCCCTTAAGGGGAGGTTTTTAGTGTGTTTCCTAAACTTCCATCAAGCTTGAAATTACACCCCCTTGAGTCCCTTTCAAGATAAATTTGTACATTTTTCGGTAGAAAAATGTCCCGGCCAAAGGCCGGTTCCTCTTAAATTACAGGCTCGCTATCGCTCGCCAGGATAAAATCGACACCTAAATTGCACGAAAGGTCTTAATATGGGATGAAAGTTCTTAAAATCGCTAAACTAATGGGGCGAACGTTTTATAATATCAAAAGCAATGGGGCTAAACATGAGGGTGAAAGGGGTCAAGCAAAAAATCCCTCAAGTGGAGATCTGCCCTTAAGCTGCACAAAATCGTCAAAATATAGCTAGAGTAAAATTAAAAAGACGTCGCAGTAAGGAAGAGGGTAATGACTGCGACTGTACATTGTCTCAGTTATATCATGGAATAGTGTACCAGCTATTTGAGCAGGCAATTGTACGCCAGGGAAAAAAAAATCGACACCTAAATGGTACAACTGTTCTTAAAATTGAAAAAAATAAATAAATGGAGTGAAAGGCCTTAAAATCGCCTAAGTAATGAAGCGAACGTCGCCAAACTAATGGGGCAAACGTCTTCGAATGTCAAAACTAATGAGACTAAGCATGAGAGAGAAGGGGGTCCAAAAAAAAACCCACCCCTTTCACAACTACGCACTTTTTATCATAATGGTAGTGTGATGTTGACTATTACGTAGTTTGTTTGGTAGTCCCACACCTACCCCACACCTACCCCACACCTACCTACCTACCTACCTACCTAGCATTATATAATAGCTACTACTACGCATGAGTCTAGCCTCTGATAATTTTATGTAACATCGATAAGTCTGCTTGAACTATTAAAGGGGATAGTTTTTTTTTTTTTTTTTTTTTGAGGGGGGGAGGGGGGAATCTAATTATTTATATATTAATTTATTTTTTTATTTCCTCGCTAGACCTCCATCAACCTTAAAATAACACCCCCTTTCAAGATAAACTCTCTCCCTCAATCAACCTTTCCTTCATCCTATGACTTAGACTTCTTTAAACTGTGTATGTCCCTGTTTTATTTTTTACATCCAACGTTCCTTGAATTTGGCTCTCTGTCACTCTTTTGGCTTAGGGGGAGACTTGTTACAGGCAGCTCTGCCCTTTGTCTTAATCATACACATAAACCAAAATAATTACAGTATTAACACATTCACATATACGCACTTAAGCACACACACACACACACACACACACACACACACACACACACACACACACACACACACACACACACACACACACACACACACACACACACACACACACACACACACACACACACACACACACACACACAGTTAGATCATTATAACTCAGGAAGCGGGACAATACGAGCCTAAAAAGCTCTACTCCTGGATACTACAATTAAGTAAATGCAATTAGTTAAACACACACACACACCCACCCACCCACACCCACACACACACACCAATAACGTCCATGTCCATATAAAGCGCCAGAAAGGTCATTACGAACTGACCTTGCTCCAAACAGTGTTGCCAATTTAGCTACTTTTCCGCTAGATCTAGAGGCAAATGCTTACATCTAGCGACATGAATTCTAGCGATACTCCTGGAGACTTGAGCCATTTTAGAGCGATATTGTAGAGATTGCAGCATTATTATAGCACTTTTCGGCATATTGTAGAGATGGTAGCATTATTATAGTACATTTATTATAGCGATATTTAAACGATATTAAACAGCTTGGGAAGGATCTGTGGTAGTTAAAAGGGTTGGTTGAGATAGTTTGAGGCCTTATCATTGCTAGAGGTCTTTCCCAAGGTGAATACAATCGTCTATTAGTCGCCAACATAGGATGAAAAGGACTTTCCTGGTACTGAATGGGATATTATAGCACTGTTCGGCGTTCATCTACTATCTAGCTGCCTTGATTGGTAACGCTGCCCCTCTGCTTGATTGGTAACGCTACCCCCCTCTGCATGCGAGCAACACATCCCAACTACACTTAAGGTGGCCCACCTCGCCTTTTGTCTCTCTCTCTCTTTGGCCTGTATCCATTCGGCCCCATTCAGCCTTCTGTTTTAAGACGTTTACCCCCATCCAGGTGTCAATATTTTCCTGGCGAGCGGTAGCGAGCTAGCATATATATATTTTTGTTTTGACAGCAAGCTAAATTTGTACATTTTCGATAGAAAAATGTTTCCGGCGAAGCCGAATTTCTCCATACAATTCTGGCTCGCTATCGCTCGCCAGGAAGAAACCGACACCTGGATGGGGATAAACGTCTTAAAATAGTTGGCTGAATGGGGCCGAATGGATACAAGCCAGGAAAAGAGAGAAAAGGAGAGAAAGATAAAAAAACAAAAACCTATGCCCCCCCCTTAGAACCTGACAAGTGTGTATCACAAGGTTCCTAATACGGCAGATCGGGATTCAAGGTTATCATTCTTTAGGGTCTGTGTGATGATATGTATGTGGTTCGATCCTGGGTGGGGGTAGAAACATACAGTGTATATATATATATATATATATATATATATATATATATATATATATATATATATATATAAGGGGTTATAATTATAGCCTTTAAGGGGAGGTCTTTAGTTGATTCCCTAGACTTCCATCAAGCTTAAAATTACTCCCCCTTGACCCCCTTTCAAGACAAATTTGTACATTTTTCGGTAGAAAAATGTCCCGGCCGAAGGCCGGTTCCCCTTAAATTACAGGCTCGCTATCGCTCGCCAGGAAAAAATCGACACCTAAATGGCACGAAAGGTCTTAAAATTGACAGAAATGGGTCGAAAGTTTTTAAAATCGTCAAAATAATGGGGCGAACGTCTTAAAATTAGAAAAGCAATGGGGCCAAACATGAGGAAGAAAGGAGTCAAGAAAAAATCCCTCAAGTGGATATCTCCCCTTAATCTGTGCTGGTTCAGGTCTAGTTAGGTTGTCATGTATGTATGTATATATGTATGTATGTATGTATGTATGTATGTATGTATGTATGTATGTATATATGTATGTATATATGTATGTATATATGTATGTATGTATGTATGTATGTATGTATGTATGTATGTATGTATGTATGTATGTATGTATGTATGTATGTATGTATGTATGTATGTATGTATGTATGTATGTATGTATGTATGTATTAGCACCATCAAGGAACATCGACTCGGCTACAGCTATTCATTATTACCTTGATTTAAGGGGAGGTTGTGAGTGTGTTTCCTAGACTTCCATCAAGCTTGAAATTACACCCCCTTGAGCCCCTTTCAAGGTAAATTTTTAAATTTTTCGGTAGAAAAATGTCCCGGCTGAAAGCCGGTTCCTCTTAAATTACAGGCTCGCTATCGCTCGCCAGGATAAAATCGACACCTAACTTTCACGAAATGTCTTAAAATTGACAGAAATGGGTTGAAAGTTCTTAAAATCATCAAAATAATGGGGCGAACGTCTTAAAATTAGAAAAGCAATGGGGCTAAACATGAGGGAGAAAGGAGTCAAGAAAAAACTCCCTCAAGTGGAAATATAGGACCATGAGAAAAATGTAAATGTGCAGAATGCCTATTATTGCTTGTTATATGAAGCTTGCTGAATAGCCTTCACACATCGGTTATAAGGGTACAGGTTGTGAAGTTGTGAAGAGACGGAAGCCCTAGTTGTTGATATATTGTTATTGTGTGTGTGTGTGTGTGTGTGTGTGTGTGTGTGTGTGTGTGTGTGCTTGTTTTATGCAGCTTGCCGAATAGCCTTCACACATCGGTTATAAGGGTACAGGTTGTCAAGTTGTGAAGAGGCGGAAGCCTAGTTGCTAATATATTGTTATAGTGTGTGTGTGTGTGTGTGTGTGAGAGAGAGAGAGAGAGAGAATGTGCGTGTGTGTGTGTGTGTGTGTGTGTCTGTGGGTCTAGACTTAGTTTCCTATTTGGTATACCGTCTTCAAATTATTGTTTTATATTGTCTTACACACACACAACACAACGCAATTACAAAGGAGTACAAAGGAAATCAAGCAACAACAGGTCTAGTGACCCTTCTAGGCTGCTTGTCCTCCAAAACACTGAGGATCAAGTGTCCAAACAGTGGTTTAGAGTGGGTAAGGGAACATTGGAAAGGGAACTACTGCCCTGGAACTAATGTCCGTGGCAGGATTAGGAAGTTAGTAGGGGATAGATGGGTTAGTAACTGAGGGGGGGATAAAATAAAGTTATTCATTTACAAACGCAGTCAGTCGCGGGTTTGATGCGAGATATTTGTCTAAACGGAGTTTAAATGAATCAACGGTGCTGCAGTCTATAACGTCTCGGGGAAGCCCATTCCACAAGTTGACAACTCGATTGAACAAGAAATTCTTAGATTCGTGTGAATTAAAAGATTTACCAATAATTTTGCAACCGTTTCCCCGCGTGTAATTAGATTGGTCGATAGTGAAGTACTTACTACAGTTCATATTGTCGATGCCTTTGATGATTTTGAACACTTGAATGAAGTCACCTCTTAATCTGCGCTGGGTTAAAGGAAATAGATTTAATTCTCTAAGACGCTCTTCGTATGGTTTGTTCTTTAGGCTAGGTATCATTTTGGTAACTCTACGTTGAACTCGTTCTAGCTTGTTTATATCGTTTTGGTAATAAGGGCACCAGGATTGAACGCAGTATTCCAGAAGAGGGCGGACTAAGGAATTGTAAAGGGTTAGGATAACTTCTTTGGATTTATGCTCAAATGACCTGCCTATAAAGCCAATTATTTTGTTTGCCTTAACAACTTCTGAACATTGTTGACTCGGTTTTAGGTTACTCGATATTGTTACTCCCAGATCGGTTTCTCTGTTTACATTCTTAAGCTGAGTGCCATTCATCGAATAGTTTGCTTTCTCATTTAGGTATCCGATATGTAGTACTTTACATTTATCCGCATTGAAACTCATTTGCCAAATTTGGGCCCAACATGACAATTTATCTAGATTGTGTTGCATATCGTCAACTTGTTCTTTTGAGAGTACGCTATTTGCAATTTTTGTATCGTCAGCAAATTTTGAGATTGTACAGGTGAGACCCTCATCTATGTCGTTGATGTAAATTAGAAAGAGAATTGGTCCTAGTACCGATCCCTGGGGTACACACACACACACGCACTCATTCACACACACACACACAACACAACGCAATTACACACACACACGCACCCATTCACACACAATACCAATTACACAAACACAATCAACTTCACACACACACACACACACACACACACACACACACACACACACACACACACACACACCCACCCACCCACCCTAATAACCCCCAACTCCACAAACCAAATAACACGCGTCCCACTTTAACCCTCTCTCAGTTAATAAGAGATCATAAAAATAGAAGCCACCCCCCCCCCCCCCCCCCTCCACCCCCAGCCACCGATGACCTCAAGACGAGTTTTTCCCTCAGAGCGTTACGAAATGCTCGGGAAATATGTAATGCTTGACCTAAAAGATTATATGAGAGAGAGAGAGAGAGAGAGAGAGAGAGAGAGAGAGAGAGAGTGTGAAAGTGTGTGTGTCATAGTGATAGTGATTGTGAGTTAGTGTGTGTCTGTGTGTGTATGTGAGAGAGAGAGAGAGAGAGAGAGAGAGAGAGAGAGACTATTAGACAAGCAATGATAAACTGGCATATAATCAGACAATAGAATATGGAGAGCATAAGCAATAATACGTTTGTTCCCTAGACCTCCATCAAGCTTTAACTAACAAATACCCACATGACACCCCTTCCAGATAAATTTGTTCATTTTTCGATGGAATAATAAGGTCCTGGCTCCTAACTTGCAGGCATAGCCTACGTATGTAGGGGAGGTGTGGTGGAGTGGTCATGCCACTGGATTGGTAATCCAATGGACCCGGGTTCAAATACCGATATGTCAATGGGAAGATATTATTGGGATTGAATTTGTGCTGTACCTAGTATCAGTGCATTACCACAAAGCCCACGGAAATTCCAAAAAAATACCCTCCATTGTCCCTGATTAAATAACACTGTATGAATATTCCCATATTCAAAATATGTTACAGGGGGACAACGCCTAGTGAGTTCACTGCTCAATAGGTGGCGTTCTGAGAGTGAGGGTCTGAGTCTGGAGGGTGAGACGGTGAAGCACTTGAGCGAAGCAACCAGCCGCTTCAGAGATGGAGCTGCTTGGAGCCATGATGGATACTGCACATGTCTCACTCCCCAGACTGGAACAAGACCTCACGGGCTTCACCGTGTTGAGCGGTGTAATGTACAGGCTCTCAGCCTATGCCCGAGAGGGAGTAGTTGGAATATAGAGAAAAAAAAAAAATATATATATATGCTCGCCAGGAAAACAACCGACACCTATATAGCACGAAAGGTCTTAAAATTGACGAAGACATGGGGCGAACGTCTTAAAATATCAACACTAAAGGCATGAGGGAAAGGGGGTCCAGAAAAAAACTCTCCCTAAATAATTTTCTTGACCACAGAACAGGGAATGTAGCAGTGCAGTGGGAGAATCACGAACACAACAATCATGCCATTTAAGTGTCCATGTTTTCCTGGTGAGTGATAGCGAGCCTGCAATTTAGGAGGAATCGGACTTTGGCCGGAACATTATTCTATCGAAAAATGTAAAACTTTGATCTCGAAGGAGGTATCTCTTTAAAAAAAAAAAAAATGATGGAGGTTTATCGAGGAAACTAAACATATATTAATATATAAATTAATAAATAAGTTAATAAATAAATAACTAGACAAATATGTAAGTACAAATCTCCCCTAAAGAAATCTTATTACAATAGAACAGGGAATGTTGTACTATTTTGGCACGTCACTATTAGGCAAGGGAGAATCCCAAACGGAACAATAGCGAAGCGTTATTACATATACGGCATTACGAGCGCACCTGGCGAAGTTAAGTACAAGGAAAATAACACACTTTATTTCTCGAGTAACCTTGCCATGACGCGCCATTTTGGAATCTCGTGTTTACATTCCGTTTTTTGTGTGTTCATTTCTCTTTTTTATCATCAAGAGCCTCGTTTTCTTTGAGCCAGATTGGAAGGTCGACTGCGTGTTCCCGTCTCCGATCAATTTATTATTTATACTGTTTATATTTTGTAATTGCTTTTGAACGGATCCGTGTGCACAGATAGCACATGTTAAATGGAATTTATGTATATATATATATATATATATATATATATATATATGTGTGTGTGTGTGAATGTTTCATACTGACAGGTAGATGGATTGGGTGGAGGAAAAATGCAGGGAAGAGCTATGATTCTTTAAGGGGGGTCACCGGCTTTTTTTTTTATATTTCTCTCCTTTTCTCTCTTTCTCTGACTTGTATACATTTGGCCCCATTCAGCCAACTGTTTTAAGACGTTTATCCCCATCCAGGTGTATGGGGAAATCCGTATCGCCGGAGAAATTTTAAATGTACAAATCTAGCTTGCTGTAAAACAACAAAAAATATATGCTGTCTCGCTACAGCTCGCCAGGAAAATATTGACACCTAGATGGGGGTAAACGTCTTAAAACAGTAGGCTGAATGGGGCCGAATGGATACAAGCCAAAGAGAGAGAAAGAGAAAAAAAGCGAGGTGGGCTCCCTTAAGAATCATAGCTCTTACCTGTGTTTTTCCTCCACCCAATCCATAGCGTATATATATATATATATATATATATATATATATATATATATATATAGTATATACAGTATATCAATACCGGTATCTACCTTTAAAAACATCCAGCAATGATATTTAAATTTAGAAATTACACACCAAGTGGAAACATTAACGTCCATGAATATAAGCGGACACGAACATTAATTTAAATCAATATCCATCAGACAATAAATTCACCCGTCATAATTTTCACGCCAGTTATAATGATAAAGTGTAGACACTGTGCAGCCTTCGACGAACGGCTTCACCGGAGGTTTGGTTTACTTTGATATATTTCGGTTTATTCTGTTTATTATTATTATTATCATTATTATTATTATTGTTATTATTATTATTATTATTATTATTATTATTATTATTGTTATAATTATTATTATTATTATTATTATATTATTATTATTATTATTATATTATTATTATTATATTATTATTATTATTATTATTATTATTATTATTATTATTATATTATTATTATTATTATAATATTATTATTATTATTATTATTATATTATTATTATTATATTATTATTATTATTATTATTATTATTATTAAGTGTAGTAGTATTAGTATTAGTATTTTTTTCTCTCTCCCTAGACCTCCATCAACCTTTAAAAATACCCCCAAGAGCACTTTCGAGATAATTATATTTGTACATTTTTCCTCCTATTTTGCAGGCTTGCTTTCGCTTGCCAGGATAAAAATCGACACCTAAATGACACGAAAAGTCCTAAAATTGACAACGCAAATGAGGGCGGAAGGTCTTAAAATCGCCAAAGTAATGGGGCGAACGTCTTAAAATGTCAAAATTTATGGGGCACAGCATGAGGGAGAATGGGTCCAGAAAGAAAAAAATCTCCTTAACCCCTTCAGTACCATGACGTATTTTTACCTTAGATTCTAGATAATGTTAAACGATTATATACAGTTTAAGACTTAACCCCTTCATTACCGAGGTCGTCTTTTCATTCCTTTCTGGCAATTATTAGACGCTTTTATTTAGCTTAGGAAGGGCATGCACTAATTAACCCTTTCACGCTCATATGACGCAGAGGTTGCCAGATTAGCAATATGAAATAGAGTTCTCTCACTCTTATAATTACCTCTTCAAAATTAGTTTTCTGCCCACAGCTAACTCAAAGACAACTGCAGAGGTTGAAGGAACTAAACTAAAGGTTTCTAAATATCCCTGATGGTAACAAAGGCTTTAAAGTATCCCCAATAGGCTCAACACAGCTAACTCAAAGACAACTGCAGAGGTTGAAGTAACTAAACTAAAGGTTTCTAAATACCCCTGATGGTAACAGAGGCTTTAAAGTATCCCTAATAGGCTCAAAATCGCGTCATATGTCGGAGAGGGTTAAAAGGCTTCCAAGTATCCCAATTCATTATTTTAGCTAACACACGTCATTCCTTAGTTGTATAAAAGCGTCTAAATATAGCTGAAATAAGAGAGAAAGACAATCCCGGTAGTGAAGGGGTTAAGAGGGTTTACAGAGATCGTATTTGCCCCTTTAAGGGGAGATCTCCACTTGAGGGATTTTTTTTCTTGACCCCTTTCTCCCTCATGTTTAGCCCCATTGCTTTTGATATTATAAAACGTTTGCCCCATTAGTTTAGCGATTTTAAGAATGTTCACCCCATATTAAGACATTTCGTGCAATTCAGGTGTCGATTTTATCCTGGCGAGCGATAGCGAGCCTGTAATTTAAGAGGAACCGGCCTTCGGCCGGGATTTTTTTTTACCGAAAAATGTACAAATTTATCTTGAAAGGGACTCAAGGGGGTGTAATTTTAAGCTTGATGGAGGTCTAGGGAACAAACTAAATACCTCCCCTTAAGCTTGACGAGGGTCCTGGGAGGCACTCGCTACAGGCAGTTATACCTTTTGTCTCCCTCACTCACATAGACAAACAAACAATCAATACTATCTGATAGAAGGAAGGGACAGCATATATATATATATATTTGTTTTGACAGCAAGCTAAGTTTGTACATTTTTCGATAGAAAAATTTCTCCGGCGAAGCCGGATTTCTCTATACAATGCTGGCTCGCTATCGCTCACCAGGAAGAAATCGACACCTGAATGGGGATAAACGTCTTAAAACAGTTGGCTGAATGGTGCCGAATGGATACAAGCCAGGGAAAGAGAGAAAAGGAGAGAAACATAAAAAAAAAGACCCGGTGACTCCCCTTAAGGTAGTGACAGTGGACGCCATAATCAGTGTCCCGGGCTACTTTATTACACGGTTGGTATTTGTAGTAATTAATAGCTTATAGGCTATAAGAACAATATAATAGACACCTGTGATAATTAATAGCTTATAGGCTATAAGAACAACATAATAAGACACCTGTGATAATTAATAGCTTATAGGCTATAAGAACAATATAATAGACACCTGTGATAATTAATAGCTTATAGGCTATAAGAACAACATAATAGACACCTGTGATAATTAATAGCTTATAGGCTAAAGAACAACATAATAGACACCTGTGATAATTAATAGCTTATAGGCTATAAGAACAACATAATAGACACCTGTGATAATTAATAGCTTATAGGCTATAAGAACAATATAATAGACACCTGTGATAATTAAGTGGCCGCTGACTGTTTGTTGGGTCTATTAATTCATTTATTATTGTTTTGTTTATTTGTTTAGTTTCCTCCCTAGACCTCCATCAAACTTAGAAAAACACCCCCTAGACCCCCCCCCCCCCTTCAAGATAGATTTGTACATTTTTCGGTAGAATAATGTCCCGGCCAAAGGCCGATTCCTCCTAAAATTACAGGCTCGCTATCGCTCGCCAGGAAAAAATCGACTCCTAAATGGCACGAAGGGTCCTAATATTGACACAGAAATGGAGTGAAAGCTCATAAAATCCCCAAACTAATGGAACCTACATGACTTAAAACTAATGGAACCTACATGACTTAAAACTAATGGAACCTACATGACTTAAAACTAATGGAACCTACATGACTTAAAACTAATGGAACCTGAATGACTTAAAACTAATGGAACCTACATGACTTAAAACTAATGGTACCTACATGACTTAAAACTAATGGAACCTACATGACTTAAAACTAATGGTACCTACATGACTTAAAACTAATGGAACCTACATGACTTAAAACTAATGGAACCTACATGACTTAAAACTAATGGTACCTACATGACTTAAAACTAATGGAACCTACATGACTTAAAACTAATGGAACCTACATGACTTAAAACTAATGGAACCTACATGACTTAAAACTAATGGAACCTACATGACTTAAAACTAATGGAACCTACATGACTTAAAACTAATGGAACCTACATGACTTAAAACTAATGGAACCTACATGACTTAAAACTAATGGAACCTACATGACTTAAAACTAATGGAACCTACATGACTTAAAACTAATGGAACCTACATGACTTAAAACTAATGGAACCTACATGACTTAAAACTAATGGAACCTACATGACTTAAAATCTCAAACACTATAGTGGGGCTAAACATTAGGGAGAAGGGGGTCCAGAAAAACGGTCTGCCTCCCCCTTAAGACGACGTGAACTTCTGTAGGCCACTGATTTAACCCCTTCAGTGTACAATGGCGACACTTTGATTTTAATATATACCTTGGTTCAATTGTTACATTGTGTTATCCAGTTTAGGAAGGATCTGTGAGTCCAAAACGTGTAAAGTATATTTGTTAGAGGCCATTGTAAAACTGAATATAATAGTTGTTTTGTTCTCCTGTTTGCTCCCAGGACCCTCGTCAAGCTTAAGGGGAGGTATTTAGTTTGTTCCCTAGACCTCCATCAAGCTTAGAATTACACCCCCTTGAGTCCCTTTCAAGATAAATTTGTACATTTTTCGGTAGAAAAATGTCCCGGCCGAAGGCCGGTTCCTCTTAAATTACAGGCTCGCTATCGCTCGCCAGGATAAAATCGACACCTGAATGGCACGAAAGGTCTTAATATGGGGTGAAAGTTCTTAAAATCGCTAAACTAATGGGGCAAACGTTTTATAATATCAAAAGTAATGGGGCTAAACATGAGGGAGAAAGGGGTCAAGAAATAAATCCCTCAAGTGGAGATCTGCCCTTAACAAAATACCCCCAAGACAGTCGAATGTGTTCCTTTTTCGGTAAAAAAAAAGAAAAAATCCGGTTCCGCCTAAAATGCAAGCTCACTTTTGCTCGCCGGGAATATATTCGACACCTACATGGCACGAAAGGTCTTAGAATTGACAAAGAAATTGGGAGAACGTTATTATAATAGTCAAGCTGAGGGTGCGAACGTCTTAAGGGGAGATTTCCACACTTGAGGGAGTTTTTTCTTGACTCCTTTCTCCCTCATGTTTAGCCCCATTGCTTTTCTAATTTTAAGACGTTCGCCCCATTATTTTGATGATTTTAAGAACTTTCAACCCATTTCTGTCAATTTTAAGACCTTTCGTGCAATTTAGGTGTCGATTTTATCCTGGCGAGCGATAGCGAGCCTGTAATTTAAGAGGAACCGGCTTTCAGCCGGGACATTTTTCTACCGAAAAATGTACAAATTTATCTTGAAAGGGGCTCAAGGGGGTGTAATCTTAAGCTTGATGGATATCTAAAAACTACACTAAAAACCTCCCTTAAAATGTCAAAACTAATGGGGCTACGCATAAGGGAGAAGGGGGGGGGGGGCAGATACCCCCCCCCCCTTATTTAACATTATTCACACTTTTAATCTGTGGCAGTGTATATACTTGAGGAACTTTGAATAGTTAAGGAGCCCATATCGTTTATTTCTCTCTCTCTCTCTCTCTCTCTCTCTCTCTGGGTTGTATCCATTCGGCCTCACTCAGCCTATTGTTTTAAGACGTTTATCTCCATTCAGGTGTCGATATTTTTAATAATGTGTTTGACAGCAGGCTAAATATGTACATTTTTTCGGCCGGTTCCTCTTAAATTACTGGCTCGCTCGCTATCGCTCGCTCGCCAGGGAAAAAAAGCGACACCTAAATGACACGAAAAGTCTTGCTATTGACGAAGAAATGGGGCGAAAGGTTGTAAAATCGCCAAACTAACGGCCCGAACGTGTTAATATATGGAAACTAAGGGGGTCAAACATGAGGGAGAAGGGGGACCAGAAAAGTGACCTAGCTCCCCTTAATTCAGGTTAAAAAGGGCCTCCAAGAATTAAGGGGAGGTATTTAGTTTGTTCCCTAGACCTCCATCAAGCTTAGAATTACACCCCCTTGAGTCCCTTTCAAGATAAATTTGTACATTTTTCGGTAGAAAAATGTCCCGGCCGAAGGCCGGTTCCTCTTAAATTACAGGCTCGCTATCGCTCGCCAGGATAAAATCGACACCTGAATGGCACGAAAGGTCTTAATATGGGGTGAAAGTTCTTAAAATCGCTAAACTAATGGGGCGAACGTTTTATAATATCAAAAGCAATGGGGCCTAAACATGAGGGAGAAAGGGGCGAAGAAAAACATCCCTCAAGTGGAAATCTCCCCTTAACCCTTATTACTACATCACAGATCCTTCTTGAACTGCAGAAAATCGTCTAAACATAGGAGTCGTTTTTCTGGTCCCCCCCTTTCTTCCTCATGGTTAGCCCCATTAGTGGTCAGATGTTATGGCGTTCGGCCCATCAGTTTGACGATTTTAAGACCTTCCTCCCCATTTCTTGTTCAATATTTAGACTTTTCGTGTCATTTAGGCGGGACCATTTTTCTATCGACGAAAAATGTACAAATCAATCTTGAAAGAGGGTCCGGGCCGGGGTGGGGGTTGGGGGGGGGGGGGGGGGGGTTATGCTTGAAGGAGGAAACGAGATATGTAAATGATGATGACATACATAAGCCGCCCACGCCCACTTTCATAATACATTTCAATGCCGTTCCATAAATCCCGTAATGACTTGATAATGGATGTCATAATTAACCAAGGACAGGGACTTCATAACTGGTTCGGTCGTAATGTACACGGGAGAGAAGTGGACTGTAATTGTATTGATTTATGTATATATTTATTTGTTTATTTATTTATGTATTTATAGCCGACTCAAGACAGAGCAAGAACAGGGAAACACAAAAACATAAAACCACAAATAAACACAGATAAAAAGCACAAACTCACACACATCCAGGTCACCCAGGAGAAGACCCAGAGACCAGGGTCACCCAGGTCGCTCCAGCACTCCCCCGGCCCCCGACCACCCGGAGAGGTTCCGATCTCGGCAGGCAGACATGCAGCGGAGCCAAAGCCACAAGCCCTCCCACCACACTTCCAGGCGCACCCTTCATATTAATCGTCTCCCCGGGCCAGGCGCCTGATGGACTATTATCTAGTCCAACTTGCGCCCGACCCCTTACTCCAAATGACCACGTGTTCACTCCACTATTCACAAGCATTCTCCATTCACTCCTGTCCACCACCACTTCCCCTGCCTGATCTATAGTCATTCCTCTATCATCTAAAGCCTTTCTTACACAGTCTCTCCATCTCATAAGAACATAAGAACATAAGAAAATGGGAGTCTGCAGAAAGCCGATTGGCCTAAGCAAGGCAGATCCCTGTCCCACACAACCCCAATTACAAAGCCCAATTATAGGCTCAACACTCTAATACCCTGAGGATCATCTTACCAAAACGGTTAGAGATTAACGCAGGATTACGGGGTCTGCAGAGCGCTGATTGGCCCAACCCTGCTGGTCCCCCTTCACACCCAACCCTTCTCGTCCATATGCTTATCCAATTTTATCTTAAAGCTCCCTATCGTTTTTAATCCCACTATAGCACTTGGTAGTCCATTCCACCCATCTACAACTCTGTTACCAAACCAATATTTGCCTATATCTTTTCTGAAACGAAATGTATCTAATTTGAAACCATTGGTACGAGTTCTTTCGCTATCACTGAGCTTTAGTACATTTGTCATGTCCCCTTTGTTAATCCCACTAACCCACTTGAACACCTCTATCATATCCCCTCTAACTCTGCGTCTCTCTAACGAATGTAAGCCTAATTTCTTCAACCTTTCTTTATACGGAAGATTTCTAATATTATGGATAATTTTTGTCATTCTACGTTGTACTCTCTCCAATGAATCTATGTCCATTCTGTAATAAGGACACCAAAATTGAACAGCATAATCCATATGGGGTCTCACTAATGACAAGTAAAGTTTTAAGATAACATCAGCAGTTCTGTTACTCACACTCCTTGAGATAAACCCGAGAATCCTGTTTGCCTTGTTTCGAACGCTTATACACTGTTGTCTAGGTTTCAAATCATTGCTAACAAACACACCTAGATCTTTTTCACAAATCGAGTTTTTTAATTCCACATTAGCTAGTTTATATTTAACATTTGTATGCATCTTCCCTATCTTTAATACCTTGCATTTGTCAATGTTAAACTTCATCTGCCAATTTACTGACCATTCGTGTAAGGTATCTAGATCCCTTTGGAGGCACTCTATATCTCTATCTGAATCAATTGTTCTCCCCATTTTGGTATCGTCTGCAAATTTACTTATCCTACTAGTTATACCTAAATCAAGGTCATTTATGTATATAACAAACAACAGAGGACCTAATACAGATCCCTGGGGGACACCACTTTTGACTGCTCCCCATTCTGACTTCGTACCATTTATGCTGACTCTCTGCTTCCTACCAATTAGCCATGACCTAATCCATCCCAACAACGCCCCACCTATTCCATGCGCCTCAACCTTTCTCATCAATCTCTCATGGGGGACTCTGTCGAAAGCTTTACTGAAATCTAAATATATTATATCATATGACTTGTCATTATCTACTGCTTCATATACCTCTGAGAAAAACTAAGCAAATTAGTAAGGCAAGAACGTCCCTGAGTGAATCCATGCCGAGAAGAATTTATTAAATTAAATGTATCTAAGTGGTTTCTAATTTTACTAGCAATAATTGACTCTAGTAGCTTTCCTATGATTGATGTAAGACTAATGGGACGGTAATTGGATGCTATTGATTTGTCACCTTTTTTGAAGATCGGAACTACGTTTGCAAGCTTCCAAGCTTCTGGAACTATACCTGTCTCCAATGACTTGTTAAATAAAAATGTTAATGGGTAACTTAACTCATCCCTACATTCTTTTAATACTCTAGCATATACCTCATCAGGACCAGGCGATTTATGAGGTTTCAGTCTGTCAATTTCCTTAAGCACATCATTTCTACTTATAGTAACCGTACTTAACCTATTTTCTATACTATCGCTATATACCTTGCGGACTTCTGGAAACTGTGCCAAATTTTCATTAGTGAAAACGGAAAGAAATTGACTATTTAATGTACTGTACATTTCTAAATCATTTTCTGTCATTTCTCCTATCGAAGTTTTAAGGGGACCAATTACATCTCTAACCTTGGATTTATATAGTTGGTAAAAAGCTTTAGGATTATTTTTTGAGTCATTGGCAACCTTAATTTCATAATTTCTTTTTTCTTTCCTAATATCCTTTTTTACCTGTCTTGATAGATTCTGATAGTAAGCAAGTAGGTGAATTTCGCCTTTTCTAATTTGTCTATATATTCCTCTCTTTTGTCCTAGAAGATCTAATAGTCTATTATTCATCCATTTGGGTTGGTTCTGTGTTGATCTAAATTTTCTTTTGGGGATGTATTCATTTTGTGCATTGAATACTGACTTGATAAAATTATCGTATGTATCTACCAAGGTTGACGTCTCTTCCTGACTTAAGATGACAGGTGCCTGAGAAGGGGTACACTCATTTGGACACCTGGATCGACTTAATTTTTTGACCATAGGGTCCGCTAA
The DNA here is from genome assembly GCA_032716605.1 of Paralithodes platypus. NCBI lineage: Eukaryota > Metazoa > Arthropoda > Malacostraca > Decapoda > Lithodidae > Paralithodes > Paralithodes platypus. The sequence goes on from CM064517.1 coordinate 25,426,890, forward strand.
TAGGGCTCTTCTTAACCAACCATAATTGGCTTTTCTAAAGTCAGGTATTAATGTTGTATTCTCTCTGGTATTACCCTGTATATTAAAATACACAGAATTGTGGTCACTATTTCCTAGGTGGTCCCCTATCTCTACATTAATGGGAAATACATCTCAATGGGGGTTTCCTGCCCTTCTATCTCCCCTTGTATCTGACTCACATATTCTCTTTGTAAGCGTTTCATCTCCCATTCGTTCAACATGACCATACCAGCTCAGCACCCTTCTGTCCACTCTGGCTGACAAATGTTCCTGCTGCCCCACTCTCCTACGTATCTCTTCATTCCTCAATCTGTCTCTACGAGTAACTCCACACATACTCCTCAAGCAGCTCATCTCCATCACATCCAGCCCTCTTTCTCCTTTTTCTTCAGAGCCCATGTCTCAGCCCCATACATCACTGTTGGCACAACAATTCCTTGATACAGTGCACTTTTTACTTTCACTCCGAGATTTCTCGTCTTCCACATACTTCCCATTGCTCCGAAAACCTTCCTTCCTTCACACACTCTCTGTTTTACCTCCACTTCCATACCTCCACTCCTGCTTATCGTTCCTCCTAGATATTTAAAACACTCTACTTGTTCCAATATTTCCCCATCCAGCCTCACATCTAGATTCACCCTATGCTCTCCCCTATTACACACCATTACTTTACTTTTATTGACGTTCACCTTCAGTTTCCTCCTTCCACAAACCACACCAAACTCTTTGACTACCCGCTGCAGTTTCTCATCAGAATCCGCCACCAATGCTGTGTCATCAGCGAACAGCAACTGATTCAACTCCCAATCTCTACCATTCTTTCCTACTAAACCCAATCCTCTTCCCATAGTTCTCCTTTTCACCTCCCTCACCACACCATCCATAAACATATTAAACAGCCATGGTGACATTACACAACCCTGTCGCAAACCTACCTTTACCTCAAACCATTCACTCAACTCACCATTTCCTACTCTCACACATGCTCTGCTCCCTTCATAAAAACTCTTAACTGCTTCTAACAAATTTCCTCCTATTTCATAAATCCTTAACACCTTCCACATTGCTTCACGGTCCACACGATCATACGCTTTTTCCAAGTCCATAAAAGCCCAAAATATCTCCTTACGCTTCTCTAAATACTTCTCGCATAACTGTCTTACTGCAAACATCTGATCCACGCACCCTCTTCCCCTCCTAAAACCGCACTGTTCTTCTCCTATTGCAACTTCCGTACACTTTATTATCCTCTCTATCAACACCCTGCCATACAGCTTTCCAACCACTGACAATAAACTAATACCTCTATAACTTGAACACTCCTGCCGATCTCCCTTCCCCTTGTACAACGGCACAATACATGCACTCTTCCAGTCTATTGGTACTATCTATTGGTATCTGTCTTGAGTCGGCTACCCCCAAAATGGAGATTGGGCCGGAGCATATAGATAGATAGATTTATGTATTTATTTATTTATTTATTTATTTATTTATTTATTTATTTATTATTATTTTTATTTTTATTTTTATTTATTTATTAATTTATTTACTTATTTATTTATATTTGTTTTGTAATATAGAACACATTGGCTGTACGGAAAGTGGTACATGTATATAATTATAAAGTGTACTGAAGTGGTACATGAATATATAAAGTGTACTAAAGACTTAAGGGGAGGTATTTAGTTTCTTCCCTAGAACTCCATCAAGCTTAAAATTACACCCCCTAGACCCTCTTTCAAGATAAATTTGTAAATTTTTCGGTAGAAAAATGTCCCGGCTGAAAGCCGGTTCCTCTTAAATTACAGGCTCGCTATCGCTCGCCAGGATAAAATCGACACCTAAATGGCACGAAAGTTCTTAAAATTGACGGAAATGGGGCGAAAGTTCTTAACATCGCCAAACTAAAGGGGGCGAGCGTCTTACAATCTCAAAAGCAATGGGGCTAAACATGAGAGAGAAAAGGGGTCCAGAAAAAAAAAATCCCTCCAGTGGAAATCTCCCCTTAAGCAACCGATGCAGTTATTTTGAACACCCGAATTATGTGTATTTTAAAAGGTTTTCTGGGGTGAATTATTCGAGCCATTTTCGAGCACTGTATTTTAGTTGGTCCCGAAGGCTAACACAATCGGCTTCCTTCCCAGACTTCCTTCAAACTAAGCAAAATTCCCACCCAGACCCCTTTCAAGCTAAATTAATACCTTTTATCGATAGAAAAGTCCGATTTCTTCTAATTTACAGGCTCACTATTGCTTGCCCAGACAATAATCTCCACCTGGGGAATGAAGTATCGTATTATCGCCAGACTAATGGGGTGAAACGTCTGAAAAACTATACTACTGGGGCAATATCAGGGAAGTTGAAAAAGACCTTCCCCCCTCGGGTGGATTAATGCCTAGACTTCGCAACATGGCAAGAACATGAGATAAAATGACCGTTTATTATGCAATTAACTAGGTTGCAAAAAGTGGACTGCCAGTATTCATATTATATCTGGTTAAAATAGTGCACAGCATTTTTCTATAAATATCGATCGCCAGGAATAATTCAACACTTAAAAGGGCACGCAAGGTTTTAATATCGGCAAAGAAATTAGTCGAAAGGTCTTAAAATCACCAAACTACTGGGGCGAACGTCTTAAGATATCAAATATAATGGGGCCAAACCCGAAGGAGAAAAGGGGGTCCAAAGGTAAACAAACCCTTAAGGTCTTAATATTGACAACAAAATGGGTCGAAAGGTCTTAAAATCACCCACCAAACTACTGGGGCGAACGTCTTAAAATCTCAAAACTAATGGGGCGAAACCCGAAGGAGAAAAGGGGATCCAAAACAAACTCTCCCCCCCCCCCCCCCCCCCCCCTTACAGTTGCAGAAAACAAGTTGCCAGGAATTAAATGCCGTGTGATTCCTCTGCCATGAGCTCGTTGCCTTGGACCTAAAAAAAAAAAAAAAAAAAAAATCACGTCAAATTTATGACCCCAGCCTCGTAAGAAGTGGATTCGAACCCGGTGCCCCTAAGATAATTGGTCATTTATGGAACAAGGGGTCTAGGAAATTAAGGAGTTGTTATATTTTTGTTATGCGGGTACAAATATTTAAGGGGGTAGTAGTGCTTGGTTTTCTGGACCCCCTTCTCCCTCATGTTTAGCCCCATTAGTTTTGACATTTTAAGACGGTCGGCCCATTATTTTGGCGATTTTAACACCTTTCGCCCCATTTCGTTGTCAATTTTAAGCCCTTTCGTGCAATTCAGGTGTCGATTTTTTCCTGGCGAGCGATAGCGAGCCTGTAGTTCTAGGAGGAATCGGCCTTCGGCCGGGACATATTTCTACCGAAAAATGTACAAATTTATCTTGAAATGGGGTCTAGAGGGTGTTTGTCTAAGCTTGATGGAGGTATAACGAGGAAACTAAAAAATATATGAATACATGAATTAATGGACCAAAAAGATATGAATACATGAATTAATGGACCAAAAATATATGAATACATGAATTAATGGACCAAAAATATATGAATACATGAATTAATGGACCAAAAATATATGAATACATGAATTAATGGACCAAAAATATATGAATACATGAATTAATGGACCAAAAATATATGAATACATGAATTAATGGACCAAAAATATATGAATACATGAATTAATGGACCAAAAATATATGAATACATGAATTAATGGACCAAAAATATATGAATACATAATTAATGGACCAAAAATATATGAATACATGAATTAATGGACCAAAAATATATGAATACATGAATTAATGGACCAAAAATATATGAATACATGAATTAATGGACCAAATATATATGAATACATGAATTAATGGACCAAAAATATATGAATACATGAATGAATATACCAAAATATATGAATACATGAATGAATATACCAAAATATATGAATACATGAATTAATGGACCAAAAATATATGAATACATGAATTAATGGACCAAAAATCCAGCCACTATGAGTGGGTAACCCTTTGAGTACCGGTGACGTCCCTTTCGTTATATTCTAACAACTATTAGACGATGTTAGTCAGCTTAGGAAGGACATATACCCATTAAGAGGTTACCGACTCTCTCAAATACTCCTTTATGCTACCATATATCCTTCCTAAGCTTCATAAAATCGTCCAAGTCTAGCTGGAATCAAATAGAAGAGACGTCACCTGTACTGAAAGGGTTAAAGCACAATACCCAATCACCCCTCCTTCCCCCCAACCCCCTCCTTGTCCTTGGTCCGGTAACCCTCATCTTTGACAACCAATAATCTATCCCGTTTTCAAGTTATGGCGCTTCCCCCCAACTACATTAAATGTGTTGCGGTAGGTCGGGGAGCTTGCAGGTGGTGGTATGGTGGTGGTAGAGAGAGAGAGTGAGTGTGTAAAAGTAAACAAGATATCTCACACATTTATGAACAGCTTTTCACGAAATTTGGTGGCCAGATAGGATATATTCATATTTGTTTTCACCAACCCACCAACTAATTTACAAATAAGCCTAACTAATTAAATCAATGAAACTAATGAATACATGTGGTACTCCAAGGACTCGAACCTAGGATACTCACACCGAAATTTCGCACACTAAGCATTACGCTATCAAGACAGTTGTTGTTGTTGTTGTTGTTGTTCCCTAAGCTGCCTGGCCGAACAGCCCCGAGTCCCTGAGAAAGGCCATGGCCACGATCGGGCTTTCCCACAGAGCTCTCATTGAGTGTAGATTGTATTGTTGGCGTAAGTGGTTGTGTGAAATGCAGTCTTCTATGATGTGTTTAATGGTATGGGGTGCTGTGTTACATCCCGGGCAGGCGTCGACAACGGAGTCATCCAGTCTCTTCTGATAGCTCAGGAGAGTTGGATGGTGTCCGCATCTCAGCCTGGCCAGGTGGACTCTGTCCTCGCGAGGAAGGATGGATTTCGGGAGGTCGTGCATGCAGCTGCGTGTTGTCTGTGAGTGAGTGGATGGATCGGTGAGAGATATGAGTATGGATGTGCTTCTGGAAGTTGGTTCGGGGTGGGCAGGGAGGGAGAGAGGACAATAATTGTGTGTGATACCGTGTGCTGGGTGTTGTTTTGATATTTCTTGGTGTATGTGGGTGTGTTGCCATGTAGTTTAGTGGGTGGTCTTGGTTCGTGGAGGCTGCTGCCAGGAATTGAGTGCCTCTCATGTCCAGATGGTCTTGGACTTTGAGGATTTTGGTTTCTTGATGTAGGTGATCTGTGGGTGCAGTAGCTGTGCAGCCTGTAATGATCTTCAGGGCTTTGTTTTGAATAGTCTGTAAGGTCTTATGATGTGTTTCAGCTAGGTTAGAAGCCCAGGCTGGGCTTGCGTATTCCATCACTGATCTTATGTATTGTTTATATACTGTGGTGGTAGTTTCTTTGTTGTGTCCAAATTTTGTGTGAGCAAGTGACCTGAGGGCGTTAAGTCTGGGTGTCAGTTTCTTTTTAATGTTTGTGGTGTGCTGTTTGAATGTCATATGAGTATCATATGTTACTCCTAGGATTTTGGGTGTGTGTGTATGTGTTAGGGTGTGTTGTTTATGGTGAGTTGAGGGATGTATTCGTGTTCTCCTGTCCAACTTGTGAGCAGGGTTGCGGTGGATTTGGCTGGGGCTAGATTAAGTTTGTTTGTAGTGCACCAGCCATGTAGTGTGTTGAGATAGGGTTGAAGGAGATCTGTTGCTCTTTTTGGGTCATGGTGTGTGCATGTGAGTTATGTCATCTGCATAGGAGGCTAAGTTTATTTGGGGCGTATTGGGTGTAGTTATATCGTGCATGTACAGATTGAAGAGTGCGGGCGATAGGACGGATCCTTGTGGGACTCCGTTTGGAAAGTTTCTGATTTTAGATGACTGACCGGCAAAAGATACGTGTGCACATCTGCCTGCTAGAAAGTTGGCCAGCCACCTTTTTGTGTTGTTGTGCATGTTTGTGTTGTAGATTTTGTTTGTTAGGTTGTGGCGGGGGATGGCATCGAAGGCTTTACTAATGTCGAGTGTGGTTAATAGTGATCTGTGTGGTGGTCTAGCTGAGTTGATGCCGTCGAAAGCTCTTTGTGTAAGGTCTGTGAGAAGAGTGTTTGTGGAGTGCAGTGGCCTAAAGCCATGTTGTGTTGGAGCTAGGGGTAGGTCAGGTGTAATTAGTTGTAATACTAGGCTATCAAGACAGTTAAAGGTTTATGCATACAAGAAATAAGTTATTCAATTTTGGTGATCCGTACATAATGAGCTTCTTAGTTTATGTCACACTGGTGTCATTGCTGTGCATATAAGCTTGTTTTGTGATAAACTATATTGGATTGAGTTCACCACAACACCAAACACCTCCAATGAAATGAACGAAAGCATGTATATATGTGATCCACCGGGATTCGAACCTGGGTTATCACACACAGATGTTTAAGGGGAGATTTCCACTTGAGGGACTTTTTTCTTGACCCCTTTCTCCCTTATGTCTAGCCCCATTGCTTTTGAGATGTTAAGACGTTCGCCCCATTAGTTTGGCGATTTTAAGAACCCTCGCCCCATTTCTGTCAATTTTAAGACCATTCGTGCCACTTACGTGTCGATTTCTTCCTGGCGAGCGATAGCGAGCCTGTAATTTAAGGGGAACCGGCCTTCGGCCGGGAAATTTTTCTACCGAAAAATGTACAAATTTATCTTGAAAGGGGGTCTAGGGGGAGTAATTTTAAGCTTGATGGAAGTCTAGGGAATCAACTAAAAACCTCCCCTTAAACACTCTAACCATTACAACACCAAGACGGTTAGTCCGTGTAGGCGGAGGTATAGGTTCTTCTTAGTGCCCCTTTAGGTTTATGTCCAATTATAATCTACATTGTAATATACCGTCAACTGGAATCTATAATGCCTAGATTATGGACCATGCTATATAATAAGGCTTGTTTTCTATTGTCATCATATAATAAGGCTTGTTTTCTATTGTCATCATATAATAAGGCTTGTTTTCTATTGTCATTATATAATAAGGCTTGTTTTCTATTTTCATCATATAATAAGGCTTGTTTTCTATTGTCATCCTATAATAAGGCTTGTTTTCTATTGTCATCATATATAATAAGGCTTGTTTTCTATTGTCATCCTATAATAAGGCTTGTTTTCTATTGTCATCATATATAATAAGGCTTGTTTTCTATTGTCATCCTATAATAAGGCTTGTTTTCTATTGTCATCATATATAATAAGGCTTGTTTTCTATTGTCATCATATATAATAAGGCTTGTTTTCTATTGTCATCATATAATAAGGCTTGTTTTCTATTGTCATCATATAATAAGGCTTGTTTTCTAATGTCACCATATATAATAAGGCTTGTTTCCTATTGTCATCATATAATAAGGCTTGTTTTCTATTGTCATCATATAATAAGGCTTGTTTTCTATTGTCATCATATTATAAGGCTTGTTTTCTATTGTTATATAATAAGGCTTGTTTCCTATTGTCATCATATAATAAGGCTTGTTTTCTATTGTCATCATATAATAAGGCTTGTTTTCTATTGTCATCATATAATAAGGCTTGTTTTCTATTGTCATCATATCATAAGGCTTGTTTTCTATTGTCATCATATAATAAGGCTTGTTTTCTATTGTCATCATATAATAAGGCTTGTTTTCTATTGTCATCATATATAATAAGGCTTGTCTTCTATTGTCATCATATAATCAGGCTTGTTTTCTATTGTCATCATATAATAAGGCTTGTTTTCTATTGTCATCATATATAATAAGGCTTGTTTTCTATTGTCATCATATATAATAAGGCTTGTTTTCTATTGTCATCATATATAATAAGGCTTGTTTTCTATTGTCATCATATAATAAGGCTTGTTTTCTATTGTCATCATATAATAAGGCTTGTTTCCTATTGTCATCATATAATAAGGCTTGTTTTCTATTGTCATCATATATAATAAGGCTTGTTTTCTATTGTCATCATATAATAAGGCTTGTTTTCTATTGTCATCATATAATAAGGCTTGTTTTCTATTGTCATCATATAATAAGGCTTGTTTTCTATTGTCATCATATATAATAAGGCTTGTTTTCTATTGTCATCATAAGGCTTGTTTTCTATTGTCATCATATAATAAGGCTTGTGGTCATATAATAAGGCTTGTTTTCTATTGTCCATATAATAAGGCTTGTTTTCTATTGTCATCATATAATAAGGCTTGTTTTCTATCATATAATAAGGCTTGTCTTCTATTGTCATCATATAATCAGGCCTGTTTTCTATTGTCATCATATAATAAGGCTTGTTTCTATTGTCATGTCATTTTCATATATATAGGCTTGTTTTCTATTGTCACATATAATAAGGCTTGTTTTCTATGTCATCATATAATAAGGCTTGTTTTCTATTGTTATCATATAATAAGACTGTTTTTCTAATAATAAGGCTTGTTTTCTATTGTCATCATATAATAACTTGCTTGTTTTTCTATTGTCATCTATATAATAAGGCTTGTTTTCTATTGTCATCATATAATAGGCTTGTTTTCTATTGTCATCATATAATAAGGCTTGTTTTCTATTGTCATCATATAATAAGGCTTGTTTTCTATTGTCATCATATAATAAGGCTTGTTTTCTATTGTCATCATATAATAAGACTTGTTTTCTATTGTCATCATATCATAAGGCTTGTTTTTCTGTGTCATCATATAATAAGGCTTGTTTTTCTATTGTCTCATATATAAGGGCTTGTTTCTATTGTCATCATATAATAAGGCTTTTTTATATTGTCATCATATAAATAGGCTTGTTTTCTATTGTCCATCATCATATAAGGCTTGTTTTCTATTGTCCATTATCATAAGGCTTGTTTTCTATTGTCATCATATAATAAGGCTTGTTTTCTATTGTCATCATATAATAAGGCTTGTTTTCTATTGTTATCATATCGTAAACCCGAGGAGTAACACATTATCATTTAACTGTGAAAAACCTCATGTTGCTTGATAAATGTATTGAACCGGTATGTGTGATTAGTAATTGTTTAACTGTACAGCAGCTCTAACGGTTTATAGAAAAAGTAATGCCAATAATATGCAGGTTTCGAGAATGCATCATATATCGTAAGCTTGTGTATAAATCTTTAAGGGGAGGTTTTTAGTTAGTTCGCTAGACCTCCGTCAAGCTTAACATTACAGCCCCTAGAACCCCTTTCAAGATAAATTTGTAAATTTTTCGGTAGAAATATGTCCCGGCCGAAGGCCGATTCCTCTTAAATTACAGGCTCGCTATCGCTCGCCAGGAAAAAATAGTCACCTAAATGGCACGAAAAGTCTTAAAATTGACAGAAATGGGGTGAAAGTTCTTAAAATCGCCAAACTAATGGGGCAAACGTTTTAACATATCAAAAGCAATGGGGCTAACCATGAGGGAGAAAGGGGTCAAGACAAAAATCCCTCAAGTGGAAATCTCTCATGGGGGTGTAATTTCAAGCTTGATGGAAGTCTAGGAAACATACTAAAAACCTCCCCTTAAATAAAACACACTCTAGACCCCCTTTCAAGATAAATATTAATTTGTTATTTATGCATTATTGTTATCATTATTATTGTTTTCATTATTTTTGTTATCATTATTATTGTTATTAATATTATTGTTATCATTATTATTGTTATTAATATTTTCTTGAGGACCAATACCGTGTTTTACGCATTGTTTTATGTTCAGTTATGAAGCCTTATAATTGGTTGTGATTAGATGTGTTATTCCACTAATACACTATTAAATTAGATGTGTTATTCCACTAATACACTATTAAATTAGATGTGTTATTCCACTAATACACTATTAAATTAGATGTGTTATTCCACTAATACACTATTAAATTAGATGTGTTATTCCACTAATACACTATTAAATTAGATGTGTTATTCCACTAATTCACTATTAAATTAGACGTGTTATTCCACTAATACACTATTCAATTTTGTCCTTGGCCTATGTGTGTTGATACTTTATAGAGAGAGTTACTTTCGAGAGAGATGCATAATGAGAGAGAATTAGAGAGAGAGGAGCCGGAGAGGGAGAGAGAGAGAGAGAGAGAGAGAGAGAGAGAGAGAGAGAGAGAGAGAGAGAGAGAGAGAGAGAGAGAGAGAGAGAGAGAGAGAGAGAGAGAGAGAGAGAGAGAGGGCCCGAGAGAGAGAGTCGATCCCTGTGGCACACCCATTGACACGTTTAACCAGTTCCAGGTCCCACCATAAATTACTACTGGTTGCCTTCCTTCTATCAGCCTACTGTTTTAAGACGATTATCCCAATCCAGGTGTAAAAAAAAATCCTGGCGAGCGTTAGCAAGCCAGCATATTTAAAACAAAAAAAATTGACAGCAGGCTAAATTTGTGAATTTTTCGATAGAAAAATTTCTCCGGCGAAGCCGGATTTCCCCTTACAATGCTGGCTCGCTTACGCTCGCCAGGAATAAATCGACACCTGGATGGGGATAAACGTCTTAAAACAGTAGGCTGAATGGGGTCGAATGGATACAAGCCAGATAAAGAAGCCGGTGACCCCCTTTAAACGGCTGATTTCTGATAAAACCCAAATGTCCAGATACCAAACTGCAATTGCCGTCAACACTTATGTAAATAGACTCGTGTGACACCGCCATTAAGGGGGTAGTGCTGGGTTTTTGGTCTATGTATTTAATTATGTATGTATTAATGTATGTATTAATGTATTTATTTTTTAGTTTCCTCGCTAGAGCTCCATCAAGCTTAGAAAAACACCCCCTTTCAAGATAAATTGGTACATTTTTCGGTAGAAAAATGTACCGGCCGAAGGCCGGTTTCTTTTCATATTAGAGGCTCGCTATCGCTCGCCAGGAAAAAAATCGACACTTAAAGGGCACGAAAGGTCTTAATATTGATAAAATGAGGCGAAAGGTCTCAAAATCGCCAAGCTAACGGAACGAACGTCTTAAAGCCTCAAAACTAATATGCTAAACATGAGGGAGAAGGGGGTCCAGAAAAAGCGAGTAGCACCCCCTTAATAAACGAGAAAAGACAAGAAACGAGGATAAACAGGTAAACCAGAAAAGACGAAGCCAAGATGAGACGAGACGAAAGAAGGAAAATTATCTCCTGGTCTTGCCATAAAGGTAAACGAAATGGCCGATCAATTATGAGAGTTGGCCGGTCTTACCTTGTATATATATATGTAGAGAACACAAAAACAAATTAATACAAAATAATAACTTAATACTACTACTACTAATAATAATAATAATAATAATAATAATAATAATAATAATAATGATAATAACAGTAATAATACAAATAATGAGAACAATAATAATAATAATAATAATAATAATAATAACAATAATACTAATGATAATAACAGTAATAATACAAATAATAATAATAATAATAATAATAATAATAATAATAATAATAATAGTGACATCAATATCAACAATAAATATAATAAAGTGTTGTCTTGGTAACTGGACAGCGAAAACAAAAATATATAAATAAATAAATCAATAAATGGCGTCAAGTGTCGTCTTATTAACCGGACATAGTGTGATTTATTGATCGTAAAATATAGCTTGCCAAGTACCGTAATGTTTGGCGGTGTCACACGAACGATTATTTCCGTCAATTTTGTTATGAGCAATATTGTACTCTGGCAGCTTCAAAATGTATGTTCCGTATGATTTAAGGGGGAGGGGTTTATTTTTTGGTCGATTATTTCATATTTATTATTATGTTCTATCCAACAACCAACTCTACTCCTAAAATCGATTAATGAAATATTACAAACACATATGGCAGTCCGTGGATTCGAACCCAGGACGCTCACACCGAAAATCAACACCTTATGCATTGCGCCGCGAAGACAGTTAAAGAATGGTGGACACTGCCTACGATTTATTATGCAACTTCGTATTATGTTTTTAGTATCCTCCCTAGACCTCCATCAAACTTAAAAAAAAAAAAAACATCCATTAGATTCCCCTCCTAGATTAATTTGTAGAATTATCGGTTTTTCCAAAATTACGGGCTCACTATCTTTCGCCAGAAAACACAATCGACTCCTAAATAGCACGGAAGGTCTTAATATTGACCAAAAAATGGAACAAAAGGTCTTAAAATCGACAAACTAATGGAACGAACGTCTTAAAATCTCAAAACTAATATGCTAAACAGGAGGACGAAGGAGGTCCATAAAAAACGACTACCTCCCCCTTAAACTGAACGGACTATAGGATGCTGTTGCTAGTATATGTCTAGCGAGTGACTATTTATCCTACACACTAATATAGGAGTTCCATTAGTTTGAGATTTTAAGACGTTCGCCCCATTAGTTTTACGATTTGAAGATCTTTCGCCCCCATTTCTTTGTCAGCTCTAAGACTGTTCGTGCCAGTTAGATGTTGATTACTTCCTGGCGAGGGATATTCGGTTTCTTCCTGGCAAGCTATAGCGAGCCTTTAATTTACAAGGAACTTACTTCTTCGTTTCCCATTTTCTCTCTCCCTCCCTCCCCCCCCCCTCATCCTCTCCCCCCCCCCCCCCTCCACTCCCTTACGTCACTTATCATCTCCCCCTTCCCTTACCCACTCCCCTCCCCTAACCCCTTCCCCCTCCCCCACCCTCCTTTCAATCCCTCTTCCCTCTCTATCCCCTCCCCTCATCTTCCTCTCATCTATCCACCTCCCTTCTTCTCTCCTCTCCATCCCCACCCACCCCCCCCCCACCCTCCTTCCAACCCCCCTTCCCTCTCTCTATCCCCTCCCCTCATCTGCCCCCTCTATCCCTTCCTTCCCCGTCTCATCTACCCTCTATTTTCTTCTCTCCTCTCCATCCCAGCCCCCACTCCCCCCCCCTCCTTGTCCCCCCACCTGTTCCTCCCCGTGACCCCCTAGCCCCCCCCCCCCCCCCCCCCTCCACACCTCCTGCTACTCATTCAAGTGGAGAGGCTGATGACCTAAGTTTTCTGGTGGAGAGAGAGAGAGAGAGAGAGAGAATGAGAATGAGAGTGTGTGTGTTATAATGTGGTAGTGTGTGTGTGTGTGTGTGTGTGTGGTAGCGTGTGTGGTAGCGTGTGTGTGTGTGTGTGTGTGTGTGTGTGTGTGTGTGTGTGTGTGTGTGTGGTAGCGTGTGTGTGTGTGTGTGTGGTAGCGTGTGTGTGTGTGGTAGCGTGTGTGTGTGTGTATCTGTGTGTGTGTGTGCGTGAGTGTGTGTGTTAAGGGACAACACTAATAATGATGCTTATTATAATTTATTATAAAGCAATAATGATGAGCATATTAATAGCTATTTTATTAAATAATTTTCTATACTGGGAGAGGTAGCTACTATGAACCGTAGGCAATAGTATCTGAGAGACCTTGCGATCAAATCTAGGAAACACTCTGAATTATAAAAAAAAAAAAAAAATGTAGGTTGGATTGTGCAGTACCTAACATTCATTGATTGCAAATAGGGAAACATCTATCTATCTATCTATCTATCTATTTACTCAGGCCCAATCCCATATAGTATTATTTTCCCCATTATCTACCAATCTATCTATCTATCTATCTATCTATCTATCTATCTATCTATCTATTTACTCAGGCCCAATCCCCACTTTTCCTATTTTATTTTTATTTTTTGAGTCATAATCTCCTCCACCGAAGAATAATCACAAGTTCCGAGGAAAGTTTGTTCCAAGTAGAGCCGGTGTTGTATAGTATGTAATAAAGTGTCCACATGTAAAACTGCCATTGTTAAACCAATTTGTTGCTGACTCCGAGGCATAGTTACGCTTCGTATTTATATTGAGGCTATATATCTTATGTTAACCTTGTGTAAGTTATTTCCTATATATTATTGTACACACACATACACACACACACACACACACACACACACACACACACACACATTAATATATGTATATATAGCTAAGACTCAATTCACTCATAGCAAGTCGTAGCCTACTCATGTTAATACTCAACTCACTTATCATAACTCATAGCTTACTCATAATGACACTCAACTCACTTATCATAACTCATAGCTTACTCATAATGACACTCACCTCACTCATTATATCTCATAGCCTACTCATATCAATATTCAACTCACTCATAATTCATATCCTACTCATATTAACCCTCTCACTACCATATGACGCAGAGGCTGCCAGATTAGCAATAATAAATAGAGTTCTCTCACTCTTATAATTACCTCTCCAAAATTAGTTTTCTGCCCACAGCTAACTCAAAGACAACTGCAGAGGTTAAAGTATCTAAACTAAAGGTTTCTAAATACCCCTGATGGTAACAAAGGCTATAAAGTATCCCTAATAGGCTCAAAATTGCGTCAAGGACGTGAGAGGGTTAATATTCAACTCACTCCCACTCCATATATCCACTCACTCACTACCATTGTTACCTCTCCGTTATTTCATTCCGAAGGTCATTTCACTCGCCGACCTTCTTCAACCTCTCTCTCTCTCTTATACACAGTATAATATATATATATATATATATATATATATATATATATATATATATATATATATATATATATATATATATATATATATATATACATATACATACATATACACACACACACACACACACACACACACACACACACACACACACACACACACACACACACACACACACACACTAAGAGGAACCGGCCATTTTTCTATCGAAAAATGTACAAATTTATCTATGGGTTGTTTTTTAAACGTTTATCGAAGTCTAGCGAGAAACTAAAAAATATATATAAAATGTATACATATACATGTTATATACCAAAAACCAAGCACTACCCCCTTAATTAAACTTTTGCCCTCCCCCCCTCCCCTCTTTACTGACCTTCGAGCAAACAAGCCAATGCCACAACAGTCCCCCCCCCCCCCCATCCCTCTCCCTCACTCACGTTTACCCCGTTTTTTGTTGCCTCGTTTTCTTTTCCCCCTCTCTTTATTAACCCCTTCTGTAGCAGCGACGCCTTATTAATTGTATGCGTGTTATATTTTGACGATTTTGTGCAGTTTAAGGAGGATCTGGGGTGGTAAAAAGGATAAGCGAGATCATTCAAAGGCTGTTAATTGCTGAAGGGCCTTTTTTAAGCTGAATCCAATGGGTTAATACTACGTAGCCAGAATTAAGATAACCCCTACCTACTGTACCGGTGACTTCCTTTCTGTTATACTCTGGTAACTATTAGACGATTCCATTCAGCTTAGGAAGGACCTCTAGCCATGATAAGACTTCAATTTTTTTTTTTTTTTTTTTTAAAGAGACAGTGAACGGAGGAAGGAAAAACACATAAAACAAAAAGGTCCATGTGCCTAAAGGCATCCTCCATTCATAAAATGTTTGTAACAACTGGATTTAAACTGTTGTAGATTGTAAGTTTGTGGAAAGCAACTCGAGGGAAGTGAATTCCAAAGAGTAGTAGTTCTAGGGATAAATAAATGTTGATAAGCAGAAGTTCTGCATTGTGGAGGAGAAAGTGTAAATTCATAGGGGCTCTCAGCTGCCCTAGTTCTACGGGGAAAGATGTGGAGAGGCGGCACAATTGAAGCAAGTTCCTCGGAACAATTGCTGTGAAAATATCTGTAGAATAATGCAAGGGATGCAACGTTTCTTCGTATGGATAATGTAGGAAGGTCCTGCGTGATTGCAGGGTTATTGATTAATCTAATAGCTTTATTTTGAATTTTGTCCAACTGCCTCAATGCAACCACTCCACTTCCACTCCACAGAGGTGAACAGTAATCCATCTGAGAACGCACATGACTTTTATATATTACGGCCAACTGCTCGTCAGTGAAGAATTCTCGAACTCTGTACAGGAGTCCCAGTTTTTTAGAGGCATTCTTAGCAATGCTTCTAACATAATGTGTCCAGCTCAAGTTAGTAGTTAATGTTACACCGAGAATGTCAATACTAGGGGAAGTGGGGATATTTACATCATTACAAAATATATGGGAGTCAGTGAGATTCTGTCGGTTAGAAAATTGAATGTACTTGGTTTTCTGTGCATTAAAGGAAACTAGATTCTTTTGTCCCCATTCATTAATTCTAGAAAGGTCCTGGTTCAGAGAAATTGCAGTGTTTATTTTTGAATTTATAAGATCGGGTTGGGTGAAAGAATTGGTAAATGTGAAGGAACTGTGGAGTGTTGACTCTGTTGAGTCATCTGCGTAGGAATGTATTGGATTATGAGTGGTAGATATGAGATCATTGATATGAATGAGGAACAGAGTTGGGGCCAAAACTGATCCCTGGGGAACACCAGCATTTATTGAGTGAAATTGAGAATAAAGGCCATCTACCATTACACGTATTTTTCTGTTATGAAGATAAGAAGAAATTAGTGGAACTAATGATGCAAGGCCGTAGTGTGACATCTTAAAACTATCTCGAACAAACCTTTTGACTATCACAGATCCTTCCTAAGCTGCATAAAATCGTCTAACTATAGCTAGAATAAAATGTAACACGTCCCTGGTACTCAACGGGCCAATTCCCTTCTGTTCTACTTGGTTTGCCCCGCGCTAATTGTTTTCTTCGTGCCATTTAAGGGAGCCCACCTCGATTTTTTTCTCTCTTTCTCTCCTTCTCTCTTTGGCCTGTATCTATTCGGCCCCATTCAGCCTACTGTGTTAAGACGTTTAGCCTACCCCCATCCAGGTGTCAATATTTTCCTGGCGAGCGGTAGCGAGCCAGCATATATATATTTTTGTTTTGACAGCAAGCTAAATTTGTGCATTTTTCGATAGAAAAATTTCTCCGGCGAAGCCGGATTCACCATACAATGCTGGCTCGCTATCGCTCGCCAGGAAGTGTCAGTAAATGTCAGTAATAGCCTCAATTCGTGTCGGTAAATGTTGTCACCGTTCTCAGTAGTGTCAGTAAAATATGTTGTCAGTAATAGCATCAATTGATGTCAGTAAATGTTGTCACCGTCCTCAGTAGTGTCAATGTTGTCAGTAATGGGGTGAGGTGAAGTAAGCTCGGGTGAAGGTACTTGAGTTGACTGACACCGCTGACTGGCGGACTGGCTGGCCGGAACTGTGTCAGCCAACGAACCCACCACCACTACCTCCTCCACCTCCACCACTCTCACAGCCAGTCAGTCATTCAGCTCCCCTCTCCCCCTCCCCACCCCATCCCCATCCCTTCCACCACCACCGCTACTCTCAAAGCCAGTTATTTGCCAGTCAGCCGACCCCCTCCCCCCCTCCACTACCTCAACCAGTACCTTCTCCCCCCACTCTCACAGCCAGTCAGCCAGTTATATGCCTGTCAGCCAGTCATTCATCACCCCCCTCCATCACCACTACCACCACCACCACCACCACCTCCGCCCCCGCTCTCACACCCAGTCATTCACTACCCCCCTCCCCCCTCCCACCACCTTCACCACTTTCACAGCCAGTTATATGCCAGTCAGCCAGTCATTCAGCGACCCCACCCCCTCCACTACCTCCTCCCCCACTCTCACAGCCAGTCAGCCAGTACCCCCTCCCCCAACCAACACCACTCTCACAGCCAGTCAGCCAGTCATTTAGCCCCCACCCACCCCTCCATCACCACTACCACCACTACCACTACTTCCGCCCCCACTCTCACAGCCAGTCATTCAGTACAACCCCCCCTCCCCCCAACGAACACCACTCTCACAGCCAGTCACCCACCCCCAACCACACCCAACAACACCCCCGCCACGCTCACAACCGGTCAACCAGTTACATGCCAGTCATTTAGTTAGACAGTCACTCAGCTTCTTCGTTTGCTCAGTAAGTTGAAGAGGCATAGTCAATTGCTTGGTTGGATTGGTTGGTTGATGTCAGCTCAGAGTGTTAAGAGTAGTAATGACAGTCAGCCAGTCAGTCAGTTGGTTGATGTCAGCTCAGAGTATTAAGAATTGTGATGACAGTCAACCAGTCAGTTAATTGTATGTACGTGTGTGTGTGTGGGCGAGGGGGGGGGGAGTTTAGATTAGGATGGGTATATGAAAGTCATAGAGTTAATGGAGTACAAAGGAGTACAAAGGAAATCAAGCAACAACAGGTCTGGTGACCCTTCTAGGTTGCTTGTCCTCCAAAACACTGAGGATCAATTGTCCAAACAGTGGTTTAGAGTGGGTAAGGGAACATTGGAAAGGGAACTACTGCCCTGGAACTAATGTCCGTGGCAGGATTAGGAAGTTAGTAGGGGATAGTTGGGTTAGCAACTGAGGGGGGGGGGGGGTAAATAAAGTTGTGTACCCTTTTGATTCCCACACGTCGTTCCTAAGCTATATACAAATCGTCAAATGATAGCCAGAAAATACTGTCAGAATGCGGCATAATTCTGAAGGGGTTAAGGGGAGGTATTTAGTTTGTTCCCTAGACCTCCATCAAGCTTAAAATTACACCCCCTTGAGTCCCTTTCAAGATAAATTTTTACATTTTTTCGGTAGAAAAATTTCCCGGCCGAAGGCCGGTTCTTCTTACAGGCTCTTCTTACAGGCTCGCTATCGCTCGCCAGGATAAAATCGACACCTGAATGGCACGAAAGGTCTTAATATGGGGTGAAAGTTCTTAAAATAGCTAAACTAATGGGGTAAACGTTTTATAATATCAAAAGCAATGGGGCTAAACATGAGGGAGAAAGTGGTCAAGAAAAAAATCCCTCCAGTGGAGATCTCCCCTTAAGCATAATTAGTGTGAATTATCATATTTAGTGATTTAAGGGGAGGTATGTCGTTTTTCTAGACCCCTTTCTCCCTCATGTTTAGCCCCATTACTTTCGAGATTTTAAGAAGTTTGTTCCATTATTTTGCCGATTTTAAGACCTTTCACCTAATTTCTTTGTCAATATTATGACCATTCGATCCATTTATCCTTCGGCCTGGACATTATTCTACCGAAAAATGTACAAAATAATCTCGAGGGAAATCTTGGGGAAGGTAATTTTAAACTTGATGGAAGTCTATCAAGGAACTTAAAAACAAAAAACAAAAAACATATATATATATATATATATATATATATATATATATATATATATATATACTGTATATATATATATACTGTATATATATATATATATATACTGTATATATATATATACCGTATATATATATATATATATATATATATATATATATATATATACCGTATATATATATATATATATATATATATATATATATATATATATATATATATATATAAGTGAATACAAAATAAACCTATCCCCTTAATTTGCTATGCATGTGTAAAAGATGATTATAGTGCATTCATTATAATTAGGCTGGACATCCCCACCCCAACCTCTCATAACTCAACTCCAGTAATCGAGCTAATATCTCTACCATTTGGGAAGAGTCCGTCAGGAATATATTAGTGGCCATTTACAACCCATTTGCTCTGGTCCTTTTTGAGTCACAAAGGTTAGCAGTCACGAATGTTAGCTATTTACAATTTACAAGGCTCCAGTCATTTACAGTTAGCAGAGCCAATTTTTTTTTTTTTTTGGGGGGGGGGAGGCAGGTGTAATTTTTTATGTTAATGTTTCGTATGTTTTACAAATTCGATGTTATGTTAAGGGGAGGTTTTTAGTTTGTTTCCTATTCCTCCAGCAATCTTAAAATTTCATCCCCTTGACGCCCTTTCAAGATAAATTTGTACATTTTTCGGTAGAAAAATGTCCCGGCCGAAGGCCGGTTCCTCTTAAATTACAGGCTCGCTAACGCTCGCCAGGAAAAAATCGACACCTAAATGACACAAAAGGTCTTAAAAGTGAAATAAATGGGGCGAAAGTTATTAAAATTGCCAAACTAATGGGGTGAACGTCTTAAAATCTCAAAAGCAATGGGGCTAGACATGAGGGAGTAAGGGGTCGAGGAAAAAGTCCCTAAAGTGGAAATCTTAACAGAAGTGCCGCGTTTTACAAATTCGATGTCACGTTTATATTAGGTACAATGTATTACACATTCGATGTCATGTTAACAGTAAGTGCCGTGTATTACACATTCGATGTCATGTTAACAGTAAGTGCCGTGTATTACACATTCGATGTCATGTTAACAGTAAGTGCCGTGTATTACACATTCGATGTCATGTTAACAGTAAGTGCCGTGTATTACACATTCGATGTCGTGTTAACAGTAAGTGCCGTTTATTACACATTCGATGTCATGTTAACAGTAAGTGCCGTGTATTACACATTCGATGTCATGTTAACAGTAAGTGCCGTGTATTACACATTCGATGTCATGTTAACAGTAAGTGCCGTGTATTACACATTCGATGTCATGTTAACAGTAAGTGCCGTGTATTACACATTCGATGTCATGTTAACAGTAAGTGCCGTGTATTACACATTCGATGTCATGTTAACAGTAAGTGCCGTGTATTACACATTCGATGTCATGTTAACAGTAAGTGCCGTGTATTACACATTCGATGTCATGTTAACAGTAAGTGCCGTGTATTACACATTCGATGTCATGTTAACAGTAAGTGCCGTGTTTTACACATTCAATGTCATGTTACAGTAAGATTACACATTCGATGTCATGTTTGTATTCACATTCGATGTCATGTTAACTGTTTTACACTCGATGTCATGTTGTGGTGTTTTACAACCAGATATGATCTGTTTTCACTCCGGAAAAATGTATATGAATGGTAAGTACGTGTCTGAAGTCAGATTGGCCTATATATAATCGGTTATATCATTTCTCAACCCTCTGAATCTTATGACGCTTTTTGACAGTTTATGCTGGCTATCATTAGACGATTTTATACAGCTTAGGAAGGATCTGTGCGAATGAAAAGGGTGAAGAATATTTCCATTGACCCGCTGACTTCCATACACCCTTCCTAATCTGAATAATACAGTATAATCATTGCCAGAAAGCAGAAAACGAAATTGGCCATCGTATCATGGAAGGGTTATTACACGCCTTTAGCTATGCATGTTAATTGCAAGTTAAGGGCAGATATCCACTTGAGGGATTTTTTGTTCTGGACCCCTTTCTCCCTCATGTTTAGCCCCATTGCTTTTGAGATTTTAGACCTTCGCCCTAGTAGTTTGGATATTTTAAGACATTTTGCCCCATTTCTGTCAATTTTAAGACCTTTCGTGCCGTTATGGTGTCGATTTTTTCCTGGCGAGCGATAGCGAGCCTGTAATTTAAGAGCAACCGGCCTCCGGCCTGGACATTTTTCTACCGAAAAATGTACAAATTTATCTTGAAAGGGGGTCTACGGGATGTAATTTTAAGCTTGATGAAAAAGTAGGGAACAAACTAAATACCTCCCCTTAAGTTACATGAGGAGTATTGCCGTACTTAATTTACCCATTTGGTCACCATATGCACTAAGGGGATATATGTCTTAATTAATTTGGTCACAATATGCATTAAGGGGATATAATTATGTCTTAATTAATTTGTATTGTCTTTTTTTTTTTCCCCTCCCTAGACCTTCAACAACTTAAACACAAATTTACCCCCCCCCCCCGCCCCCCAAAATACCTTCGAGATAATTGTGTAGAAAATTGCCACGGCCACAAACCGGTTCCTCCTTTATTGCAGGCTCGCTATCGCATGCCAGGAAAATACCGAGACCTAAATGGCACGCAAAATGTCTTATAACCGCCAAATTAACGGGGCTAATGTTTTAATATCTCAAGACTAATGGGACTAAACATGAGGGAGAAGGGGGTCCAGTAACTCTCTCTCTCTCTCTCTCTCTCTCTCTCTCTCTCTCTCTCTCTCTCTCTCTCTCTCTCTCTCTCTCTCTCTCTCTCTCTCTCTCTCTCTCTCTCTCTCTCTCTCTCTCTCTCTCTCTCTCTCTCTCTCTCTCTCTCTCTCTCTCTCTCTCTCTCTCTCTCCACCACCACCACCACCACCACCACCGCTGCTAAACTATGGCTTTCCTTACGCTTTTCACCATTTTCGGAGCTTCACAAAAATTCCTTCCGCCTTTCGTTTTTTTTTTTTTTTTTTTTTTTTTCCTAACCAGTCGTGGACGTTCATTCTACCACAGGCACTGGAGTTCAATGATCTGGTGTCTTGTGGTGTTGTGGTGGAGGTAGTGTTGGAGGTGGTGGAGGTGGAATTAGTGGTCGAGGTGGTAATTGCTATATTAGTGGAGGTGGTGTTGTGGTAGAGGTGGGGGTAGAAATATGGTAGTGATGGTGGTTGTGGTAGAGGTGGTGTTGTTGGTGGTGGAGGTGGAATTAGTGGGGGAGGTGTCAATTACTATATTAGTGGAGGTGGTGTTGTGGTAGAAATATGGTAGTGATGGTGGTTGTGGTGGAGGTGGAATTAGTGGGGGAGGTGGCAATTACTATATTAGTGGAGGTGGTGTTGTGGTAGAAATATGGTAGTGATGGTGGTTGTGGTGGAGGTGGAATTAGTGGGGGAGGTGGCAATTGCTATATTAGTGGAGGTGGGGGTAGAAATATGATAGTGATGGTGGTTGTGGTGGAGGTGGAACACATAACATCGTAGATATAATACAGTAAACACAAGCAAGGTAAGAAATGCAGTCACTGCCTATTATAAATGCAGTCACTGCCTATTATAAAATTAATGCAGTCACTGCCTATTATAAATGCAGTCACTGCCTATTATAAATGCAGTCACTGCCTATTATAAATGCAGTCACTGCCTATTATAAATGCAGTCACTGCCTATTATAAATGCAGTCACTGCCTATTATAAATGCAGTCACTGCCTATTATAAATGCAATCACTGCCTATTATAAATGCAGTCACTGCCTATTATAAATGCAGTCACTGCCTATTATAAATGCAGTCACTGCCTATTATAAATGTGTGATAAGTTAATCCCGGCCTATGATTGGCTAAGCCGCGTGAGCTAGTCAGTCAGTCTTCACCTCTAGCTTACCTCCCTCGTTTATCATGTATTTATTTAGTAATCATTAAAATTACTTAAACGTATCAATTTTAATTAATAATAAAGATAATAAATATATTATCAGTTCTGCCGCTCATTTTGGCGGGTGAGCTCGGTACGTACTGACAAGATAGCCAATCATGAGCCTCGATACAAACACCAGTTAGGAGCCAGCTGCACGGGTCAACTGCATGGAGTATAGTAGTAGGTCTAGGACTCTAGGTGCAGTAGCTATTTAGTGTTAAGGGAGGTCACCTGTGTATGTTCTCTCCTTTTCTATCTTTCTCTGGCTGGTATCCATTTGGCCCCATTCAGCCTACTGTTTTAAGACGTTTATCCCCATCCAGGTGTCAATATTTTACTGGTGAGCGGAAGCGAGCCAGCATATTTTTTATTTTTGTTTGACAGCAGGCTAAATTTGTACATTTTTCGATAGAAAAATTTCTCCGGCGAAGCCGGATTTCTTCATATAATGCTGGCTCGCTATCGCTCGCCAGGAAGAAATCGACACCTAGATGGGGATAAACGTCTTAAAATAGTTGGCTGAATGGGGCCGAATGGATACAAGCCAGAGAAAGAGAGAAAAGTACAGAAATAACAAAAAGCAGGTCACCCCCCTTAAGAGGAGGTTCTCTGGACCCACTTTTCCCTCATGTTTAGCTCCATTAGCATTGCTATCTTAAGACAATCGCCACCAATGGCAATTATAAGACGTTTGTGCTACTTAGGTGTCGATTTATTCCTGGCAAGCTAGAGCGAGCTTGCAATTTAGGAGGAACCAGCTTTCGACTGGGGCAATTATCTCGAAGGTGTGTGGGTTTTTTTTTGTTTAGTTTAGGGTTGTGTGTGTGTGTGTTTTTTTTTTTTTTTTTTTGTTAAAGCTTGATGGAAGTTCAGGGAGGAAAATATACAATAAATAAATAAATAATTGAAATATAAACAAATAAACAAATACATGAAACCCTCCTCTTAAGGGGAGGTTTTAAGTTTGGTCTCTAGATATCCATCAAGCTTAAGATTACACCCCCTTGAGCACCTTTCAAGATAAATTTGTACATTTTTCGGTAGAAAAATGTCCCGGCTGAAAGCCGGTTCCTCTTAAATTACAGGCTCGCTGTCGCTCGCCAGGATAAAATCGACACCTAAATGGAACGAAAGGTCTTAAAATTGACAGAAATGGGTCGAAGGTTCTTAAAATCGTCAAAATAATGGGGGCGAACGTCTTAAAATTAGAAAAGCAATGGGGCTAAACATGAGGGAGAAAGGAGTCAAGAAAAAAATCTCTCAAGTGGAAATCTCCCCTTAAGTGGTTATGGTTGATAAAGACAGATTTGTTATCACATATATCAAAAGTCATACTAATGGTGATATCTCCTAATTGATTGATTTTCATAATGAATATGGAAGTAAAGTTTAACCCCTTGAGGATTATGACGCGCTGTGACAGTTCTGACTATCATTAGACGATTATATACAGCTTAGGAACGATTATATACAGCTTAGGAACGATTATATACAGCTTAGGAACGATCTGTGGGAATTAAATAGGAAAAGACTATCTTGATTAAACAACAACCCTCTGACATTCAAAATTCCTTCCTAAAATTAATAAAATCGTCTATTAATAGCCAAAATGAACTGCCAGAATGCGTCATAATCCTCAAGAGGTTAATTTGGTATTATATAAAAAAAAAAAAAATTATTGCGACGAATTACAGAGGAAATCAAACAACAACAGTAATTGTTTGGTGGTGGCGAGTCTCAAGAAGCTATTTTTAGGGTAGAAAGTTATATGATTAACTGAGCTGTTGGTGGTCTGGTGGCTAGGAGGAAGTACAGAGAGAGAGAGAGAGAGAGAGAGAGAGAGAGAGAGAGAGAGAGAGAGAGAGAGAGAGAGAGAGCAAACGAAAACTAAACAGGCAAAAGGTAAGATTATATATATATATATATATATATATATATATATAGATAGATAGATAGATAGATAGATAGATAGATAGATAGATAGATAGATATTATTTATTTATTTATTTATTGATATTAATTATTTTGTCTATGTGTATAATGAAGAAAATGGCAGATTGCCCGTAATGAGTCTCTCCCCCAAAACCAAAAGAGTAAGAGCCAAATTCAAGGGACGTTGCAGTCAACATGCCTGGACACACGAATTTTAAGGCATTTTAAGTCACAGAATGAAGGAAAGATTGATTGAGGGAGGGAGTTCCATGGTTCATGTGTAGAGTAGAAGGAAGACTGGGAACTTTGCTAATTATGATAATTAACACAGATATTATTTATACAGTAATACATACATAGACAAATTACATAAAGATACATGAAATAGACAGATAGAATGAGGAGGGGAGAAGGATGTAGGGATGGGGGGGTTGGGAAGAAGGTGAGCGCCGATGGGGGGGGGGGGGGGGGCGGGGGGCGGCAACCTTCCCTGTACATTGAACCGAACCATTGCAAGAGCCTAGCCACAACCAACCTCTACAGTGCCTAGGTCCGGAGAGAGAGAGAGAGAGAGAGAGAGAGAGAGAGAGCGAGAGAGAGAGAGAGAGAGAGAGAGAGAGAGAGAGAGAGAGATGAGAGAGAGAGAGAGAGAGAGAGAGAGAGAGAGAGAGAGAGAGAGAGAGAGAGAGAGAGAGAGAGAGAGAGAGAGAGAGAGAGAGAGAGAGAGAGTTCTTTGGTGTAAAAATGTCTACTATTTCTGTATTAACTCATGCAACATTTAATGATGGTTTATTCCAAAGAGTATACATATTAGGCCTACATATTGCAAGTGAATGTTGAAATAATTTTGAAAAGTTGACAGTTCGAATATAAACACCATCTGAGGAGGAGCACTTTATTGACAACGTTTCACAGATAACTTCTTCAGTTAACTAACAAACGCTAGATCCTTGGACGCCTTAAATATCGTCATGACATGTAAAAATATCAACATCATACTAGCGTTAAGGGGAGGTTTTAGTTTTTTTTCTTCTCTCTCTCTCTCTCTATATATATATATATATATATATATATATATATATATATATATCACAAATACACGTGAGCTAATCAATGTTTAAATACTCCCAGCCGGGATCGAACCTCCAATATTCATAACGAGTGCCCAAGCTTTTAACCAACTACACCACGCCGTGGTATATATATATATATATAAGTTAATAACTAATATTTTCTACAGATGTCCACTTTTCTCATGTTCCTGTCTATTTATTGTCTTATTGCTGTTACATATAAAATTATAAATATTTCTTCTTGTAGAGCCGAGTATCTCACAGGGGTTCTTGTCGGCGCGTCACAGAGGAGTTTAAATTCCCAGCAGGTAGACACAGGTGAATGGGAGGTAACCTGAAGGAGCGGTGGATGGGGAGGGAGCCTAGAGGGAGTGGGTGGGAGGGGATTGGGGTATATGCCCGTCTATCCCCTCTCACCTCATCATCCTCACCCTTCTCATCCCCTCCAATCAATTCTCTCTGCCCTCCAGAATTCTTCTCATCACCCATCACCCCTTCCTACTCTCTCTCCTCTCTCTCTCTCATCTCTCTCTCCCCGCCATCGATAACTCTCTCATCTCTCATTCTCATCTCTCTCTCGTTTTCTCTTCTCTTTCTCTCTTCTCCCTCTCTCTCTCCTGCTCTCTCTCTCTCACTCCAACTCTCTCACTCCATCACAAACACATCTACTCGACCTCGTGCTCACTCATAATCTCACTCACGTCCTACACAAAACCCCACACTCTCACTCCCATCACACAAAAAAACCTCAAACAAACACCCCATCTCTCTCCGTCCTCTCTCTTCTCTCTCAATCCTCCTCTTCGCTATCATCTTCTCCTCCTCTCTCTCCTCTCCTCTTCCTCTCGCCTCTCATATCTTTAACCATTCCTACATTCTTCCCTCTTTCTTATTTCCCAGCCCTGATTCTCTTTCTCAGCCTCTGCCTCATGCACATCGGTTATAATGGACAACTACAATAGAGGCATTTATATTTGGTTTGATTGTAATGGGTGCAATTAAATAACCCCCTCGGTATAAGGAAATATTTATATATTATACTTTGATTATCATTAGACGAATTTCCTCAGTTTCGGAAGGCTCTCTAAGAATAAGAGGTAAAGTGTCACAATTAACTCTGACTGACTCCCAAAATGTCTTCTTAATTCGAATAAAATCGTCTAATGATGGCCAGAATTTAATGTAGAAACGCATCCCCGCATCCTGACAGGGTTAATATCATACTATTTCAGCTATCAGCATAAACCTTAAATAATGTAGTTTTGTTCCAATTTGCTATAGGCAACAATTTGTGGTGCAGATTACGGGAATCTATCTATCTATTGCCAGACTTCATGATCCCCGAAGGGGTGGCCACG
>CM064517.1:25454339-25476839 GCA_032716605.1 Paralithodes platypus
GAATTCCATTTTCTCTCCCAGGCCCTTGGTTAGCGTGGCTGGGATACATATCTTTCTGCCTCACACATCAGGGGTATCAGGAAAACCCTCTTTAATAACACATCCACATCCAACTTCATGACATTGCCCTACATCGCTATCCTCTATCCATACAATACTACTCTTCCCACTACATACCATACGTGTAACACCATACACTTACCTTAAATATGGCAGTACAATTGTTAAGAGCAAACCTGGTGGTCCCTCGCATATCCACCCCCCGCAGGGTTGGGATATTGACACAGGGCCCTCCCGGCCCTCATCATGCGACTGTGTCAAGAGCACTGCAACGTCCCAAAGCTGCTTGTCAGTACAGCTATTTCTTTAGTAACATAAGGGGACTTCACTCTAACATCAATTCTGTACACCAATTTCTTCAAGCAGAATCCCCTACTCTCCTTTTTTGACAAGAGACTCAAGTAACATCCACATCTGACACATCTAGATTTAATTTTCCAGGTTATCAACTGCTCCAAAATTTCCGACCTAAAGGTGGTGTATGTTGCTTCGCAAAATCTGAAATTGCCCTGGAGGAGGTTACTAGTTTCAATTGTCCCTATTTTGATTATTCTATATACAAATTAATTTCTGCTGGTAAATTTAAATACATATGTTGCATCTACCGTTCCCCAAATACTCCTCCAGAGCAAAGTCTTTTTGATTCTCTGTCCTCACAACTCAGTGTCCTCAACTTAAATGCTTCTTCTGAAATCACTGTGTTGGGTGAGGTAAATGCCCATAATGTTGAATGGCTCACTCATTCAGCCAGGACTGATGATGCTGGTCTTGAATGTTAGCTATTTGCAGACTCATTTAATCTCATTCAACTAGTCAACCAACCCACCCGTGTACCAGATAATGCTAATCATAATTCCCACCTACTGGACTTATTTTTAACAACCAATTCAGAAAATTATGATGTTACAGTGAGGTCCCCACTTGGATCTTCTGATCACTGTCTGATACAGGCCACCGTCTATCACCTACCACACCTTCCCACTCTGAACCTGTTTTGGTGACTAAATGGCATTACGATAGGGCAGACTGGGAGGGTCTTCAAGGTTTCTTTATTGATATTCCCTGGACCTCTTTCTTTTCTAATGATGCACACTCCACCTTGAGCCACATACAAGATTTTTGTAAAAATTGGAATGGAAACTTTTATTCCTCATCAAAAGTACAGTAAAAGATCTAATTCAACTAAATGGTTTGACCATAATTGTGCTAGAGTAACTGAACAAAAAGCAATAGCCTACAATGCATACACCAGATCAAAAACACATGAAGCCTTTAATTACTTTAGAAACATCATAAATCATGCCAAAAACTGTATTAAACTTAACTAAATCCAACTTTCTCCATAAGCAGGCAAATAAACTTCTAAATAATCCAAATGATAACAAAATATTTTGGTCTACTCTTAACTCATTCAAATCCAACTTCACTACTGCTTCATCCATTCCACCATTAAAATCTCCGACTGGCAATCTTGTAAGTGACCCACGAGGTAAAGCTAACCTTCTTGCAGATTTTTCTCCACCAACTCAACCTTAGATGACATAAATCAAGATGTCCCTGTACTTAATTTTAATTCACCTGAAATTCCCTCACTTAAGATCCACACCAGACATGTCAAACTATTTTGCAGAATCTCTCAGTAGATAAGGCTCCTGGTCCAGATGAAATTCCTCCAATAGTACTTAAGAATTGCTCCTTGGTGCTCGCTCCTGTATTGGCAAAATTTTTCCGTCTGTGTACTCATACCTCATGCTTCCCAGTACCCTGGAAAGAAGCAAACATCCATCCAGTTCCTAAAAAAGGTGCCTCTTCAGATCCATCAAACTACAGACCAATAGCTATAACTTCCACTCTTGGCAAAGTTTTTGAAATTATATTAAATAATCACATAATTAAGCATCTGGAGAATAATAAATTAATCAGTGATAGGCAATATGGTTTTAGACGATGTCGATCAACTGCAGACATTCTTTGCCTTCTTTAAGCATCAAATCAACCAAGCTACAGACCAGATGGTGAAACACATACAAAAGCACTGGATATATCAAAGGCATTTGATAGAGTCTGGCATCAATCCTTATTGTCGAAGATGTCACACTACGGCCTTGCATCATTAGTTCCACTAATTTCTTCTTATCTTCATAACAGAAAAATACGTGTAATGGTAGATGGCCTTTATTCTCAATTTCACTCAATAAATGCTGGTGTTCCCCAGGGATCAGTTCTGGCCCCAACTCTGTTCCTCATTCATATCAATGATCTCATATCTACCACTCATAATCCAATACATTCCTACGCAGATGACTCAACACTCCACAGTTCCTTCACATTTACCAATTCTTTCACCCAACCCGATCTTATAAATTCAAAAATAAACACTGCAATTTCTCTGAACCAGGACCTTTCTAGAATTAATGAATGGGGACAAGAGAATCTAGTTTCCTTTAATGCACAGAAAACCAAGTACATTCAATTTTCTAACCGACAGAATCTCACTGACTCCCATATATTTTTAATGATGTAAATATTCCCACTACCCCTAGTATTGACATTCTCGGTGTAACATTAACTACTAACTTGAGCTGGACACATTATGTTAGAAGCATTGGCTAAGAATGCCTCTAAAAAACTGGGACTCCTGTACAGAGTTCGAGAATTCTTCACTGACGAGCAGTTGGCCGTAATATATAAAAGTCATGTGCGCTCTCAGATGGATTACTGTTCACCTCTGTGGGGTGAAGTGGAGTGGTTGCATTGAGGCAGTTGGACAAAATTCAAAATAAAGCTATTAGATTAATCAATAACCCTGCAATCACACAGGACCTTCCTACATTAGCCATACGAAGAAACGTTGCATCCCTTGCAGTATTCTACAGATATTTTCACAGCAATTGTTCCGAGGAACTTGCTTCAATTGTGCCGCCTCTCCACATCTTTCCCCGTAGAACTAGGGCAGCTGAGAGCGCCCATGAATTTACACTTTCTCCTCCACAATGCAGAACTTCTGCTTATCAGAATTCATTTATCCCCAGAGCTACTACTCTTTGGAATTCACTTCCCTCGAATTGCTTTCCACAAACTTACAATCAACAAATGTTTAAATCCAGTTGTTACAAACATTTTATGAATGGAGGATGCCTTTAGGCACATGGACCTTTTTGTTTTATCTGTGTTTTTCCTTCCTCCGTTCATTGTCTCTTAAAAAAAAAAAAAAAAAAACATGTCACATTATTTCCTTCTCTATTAATCTATCTATCTATCTATCTATCTATATATCTATCTATCAATCTATCTATCTATCTAGTTATCTCCATGTGTCTATCAATAATATCTGTCTGTCTGGCTGTTTATCTATCTATTTATCTCTCTATCTGTCTATCTTTTTCCTATATCTATCTATCAATCTATCTATCTAGTTATCTCCATGTGTCTATCAATATATCTGTCTGTCTGGCTGTTTATCTATCTATTTATCTCTATCTGTCTATCTTTTTCCTATATCTATCTATCAATCTATCCATCTCTCTATATATCTATTTGTGTATCAATATATCCGTCTGTCTGGCTGTTTATCTATCTATTTATCTCTCTATCTGTATCTTTTTCCTATATCTATCTATCAATCTATCCATCTCTCTATATATCTATTTGTGTATCTATCTCTGTACCTTACTATCCTATTGTTGATGTACTGACGACGACCTCTTCCTATTATATTTAATTTTGTCTTCCCTCCTACCGCATTCGTCTCTTCACTTGTATTTCTTCTTGTTCTTCACTTCCATTTTAACGTCTACTATGCTACTATTCTATTTTGCAACCTACTATGCTACTATTCTATTTTGCAACCTACTATGCTACTAATCTACTTTGCAACCTACTATGCTACTAATCTATTTTGCAACCTACTATGCTACTAATCTATTTTGCAACCTACTATGCTACTAATCTATTTTGCAACCTACTATGCTACTATTCTGTGTTATCGTCTACTATGCTACTAATCTATTTTGCAACCTACTATGCTACTAATCTATTTTGCAACCTACTATGCTACTAATCTATTTTGCAACCTACTATGCTACTAATCTATTTTGCAACCTACTATGCTACTAATCTATTTTGCAACCTACTATGCTACTAATCTATTTTGCAACCTACTATGATTCTAATCTATTTTGCAACCTACTATGATACTAATCTATTTTGTAACCTATATGCTACTAATCTATTTTGCAACCTACTATGCTACTAATCTATTTTGCAACCTACTATGCTACTAATCTATTTTGCAACCTACTATGCTACTATTCTGTGTTATCGTCTACTATGCTACTAGCCCATTTTGCAAAACCTACTATGCTACTAATCTATTTTGCAACCTACTATGCTACTAATCTATTTTGCAACCTACTATGCTACTAATCTATTTTGCAACCTACTATGCTACTAATCTATTTTGCAACCTACTATGCTACTAATCTATTTGATCAACTACATCCTCCTCTTCCTCTACACCCTCTTCATGTTATCCTTCCTCCTCTTCATCCTTTAACTCCTCCTTCTGTTCCCCTTCCTCCTTCTCTTCTACTTTTACCTCCTCCTCCCTCTGTATTTCTTCTCTCTCCTCTTCCTGCTATGTCACTTCTTCTTCATCTACACCCTCCTCCTCCTTCTCCTCTAATTCTTCCTCCTCCTCCTCCTCCTCCTCCTCCTCCTCCTCCTCCTCCTCCTCCTCCTCCTCCTCTCCTCCCCCTCCTCCTCCTCCTTCCTCCCCTACTCCTCCTCCTTTTCCTCCTTCTTCCCCTACTCCGCGTCCTCTACATCCTCCTCTTCCTCTTCCTCCTGAACGTCCTTAATCTTCTGACTAACACTTCCTGTCAAAAATATCCTCGCGAATATTTGTTACGCTCATTACTCTCTCTCTCTCTCTCTCTCTCTACACACTATCTCTCCTCTCTCATTCACTCATTCACTCACTCTCTCTCTCTCTCTCTATATATATATATTATATATATATATATATATTAATTTATATATTCTCTCTCTCTCTCTCTCTCTCTCTCTCGTCATCATCATTTTACAGTATTACGTCATGTATTCATATTTCTGTAGGTATGCTAATGTTCCTCATGACTTCTAATTAAAAATATGTGTGTGTGTGTGTGTGTGTGTGTGTGTGCCTGTGTGTGTGTGTGTGTTGTTTTGTATTGGTATTTGTATTCCTATTGTTTTCTTTTGTTATTGTTGTACTTTTTGCATCATGATCTAATATTAAGGCAATGTTATGTTGTCTTGTTTTTCTTATTCTGTTTGTTCAACCCCCACTGAGAATACTAAGGAAGCTCAATTTATCACTTCCGCCTACAACGTTGGACGGAGGTTAGGTTATCGCCTCCGTTGGTTTGTCTGTCTCTCTGTAAATATGTTATCTCGCAAAGTCAGGCACCTATTTTCACGAAATTTGGCGGTCAGATAGTATATGGGCCGAGGAAGAATATGTGTAATTTGGAGATGACCCGGATAATATTTCACACTGGCATCATTACTGTGCATTTAAGTATATATTGACACAAAGCCAGCGTAAGCGGAGGTATGCGCTCTACCGGGTGCCCCTATAGTTAGATTCTGTATTTAAGGGGAGGTTTTTAGTTTGGTTCCTAGATATCCTTCAAGCTTAAGATTACACCCCCTTGAGCCCCTTTCAAGATAAATTTGTACATTTTTCGGTAGAAAAATGTCCCGGTTGAGAGCCGGTTCCTCTTAAATTACAGGCTCGCTATCGCTCGCCAGGATAAAATTGACACCTAAATGGCACGAAAGGTCTTAAAATTGACAGAAATGGGTTGAAAGTTCTTAAAATCGTCAAAATAATGGGGCAAACGTCTTAAAATTAGAAAAACAATGGGGCTAAAACATGAGGGAGAAAGGAGTCAAGAACAAAAATCCCTCAAGTGGAAATCTTACCTTACTTAATGCGTCCTCGAAAATATATAAGTGTCATAATTAATACAAAGCTGTAAAACGAAATACAAGCCAACCCTGACAGGAACCGTTCGCACACTATGAATCTAAAATAACTGATCAAAATCACTATGAGAAATTAAGGCATTCTCTTCATCCTCATTAAGGGGGGGTGACCTGTTTTTGTTCTGTCCTTTATCTATCTTTCTCTGGCTTGTATCCATTTGGCCCCATTCAGCCTACTGTTTTAAGATGTTTTATCCCCATCCAGGTGTCAATTTTTTACTGGTGAGCGGTAGCGAGCCACCATATTTTTTATTTTTGTTGGACAGCAGGCTAAATTTGTACATTTTTCGATAGAAAAATGTCTCCGGCGAAGCCGGATTTCTTAATATAATGCTGGCTCGCTATCGCTCGCCAGGAAGAAATCGACACCTAGATGGGGATAAAAGTCTTAAAATAGTTGGCTGAATGGGGCCGAATGGATACAAGCCAGAGAAACACATAAGCTTCATAATACACAAACTACGATACTGTATCAATCAACCTGAGCATGAGGACACTGAGGGGCAAATATATACTGTGTGTGGGTGTAATTATATATACTGTGTGTGGGTGTAATTATATATACTGTGTGTGGGTGTAATTATATATACTGTGTGTAATATATATACTGTGTGTGGGTGTAATTAATATATACTAGTGTGTGGGTGTAATTATATCACTGTGTGTGGGTGTAATATATATATAATGTGTGTGGGTGTGTAATTATATATACGGTGTGGGGGTTGTAATTATATATACTGTGTGTGGGTGTAATTATATATACTGTGTGGGTGTAATTATATATACTGTGTGTGGGTGTAATTATATGTACTGTGTGTGGGTGTAATTATATATACTGTGTGGGTGTAATTATATACTGTGTGTGGGTGTAATTATATATACTGTGTGTGGGAGTAATTATATATACTGTGTGTGGGTGTAATTATATATACTGTGTGTGGGTGTAATTATATATACTGTGTGTGGGTGTAATTATATATACTGTGTGTGGGTGTAATTATATATGCTGTGTGTGGGTGTAATTATATATGCTGTGTGTGGGTGTAATTATATATACTGTGTGTGGGAGTAATTATATATACTGTGTGTGGGTGTAATTATATATACTGTGTGTGGGTGTAATTATATATACTGTGTGTGGGTGTAATTATATATGCTGTGTGTGGGTGTAATTATATTCTTGCATTAATTAGGTGGCAACTAGTATTATAATATGGCCAAGGCATTATACAAAGATTATACGGCATGTTGAGAACCAGAGAGAGAGAGAGAGAGAGAGAGTATTATTCTTATCACAACACACTAATCATTACCAAATTATGGAAAATTATACAAAGAGAGAGAGAGAGAGAGAGAGAGAGAGATAGAGTATTATTCTTATAACACACTATCATTACCAAATTACGCAAAATTATACAGAGAGAGAGAGAGAGAGAGAGAGAGAGAGAGAGAGAGAGAGAGAGAGAGGGGGGTGGGGGAGGGTCGGTGGTGTGGTGGTGGTGGGAGTAGTTATATAAGGAGACAAATGCAGAGGAGGAGGAGGAGGAGGAAAAGAGAGGCACTATTTATACTAGAGTAAGGGGGAGGAGGTTTGTGTATTATTATATATATATATTTATTTATTTATCATTGGCTTTTATTACCTCCTTAAGGGGAGATCTCTACTTGAGGGATTTTTTTCTTGACCCCTATCTCCCTCATGTTTAGCCCCATTGCTTTTGATACTATAAAACGTTTGCCCCATTAGTTTAGCGATTTTAAGAACTTTCACCCCATATTCAGACCTTTCGTGCAATTCAGGTGTCGATTTTATCCTGGCGAGCGATAGCGAGCCTGTAATTTAAGAGGAACCGGCCTTTGGCCGGAAAATTTTTCTACCGAAAAATTTACAAATTTATCTTGAAAGGGACTCAAGGGGGTGTAATTTTAAGCTTGATGGAGGTCTAGGGAACAAACTAAATACCTCCCTTATGTATTTTTCGGTAGATAAATGAAGGTAGGTTCCTCCTTAATGAAGGTAGGTTCCTCCTTAATGAAGGTAGGTTCCTCCTTAATGAAGGTAGGTTCCTCCTTAATGAAGGTAGGTTCCTCCTTAATGAAGGTAGGTTCCTCCTTAATGAAGGTAGGTTCCTCCTAATGAAGGTAGGTTCCTCCTTAATGAAGGTAGGTTCCTCCTTAATGAAGGTAGGTTCCACCTTAATGAAGGTAGGTTCCTCCTTAATGAAGGTAGGTTCCTCCTTAATGAAGGTAGGTTCCTCCTTAATGAAGGTAGGTTCCTCCTTAATGAAGGTAGGTTCCTCCTTAAGTGCAGGATCGCTATCGCTCGCCAAGGAACTGATGACATTGAAATGGCACGAAGGGTCTGGAAGTCGCCAAAGCTATGGGGCGAATATCTTAATATAATCCCAAGAGTAATGGGGCTAAACATGAAGGGGGAAAGGGGTCCGGAATCCCCCCCCCCTCCCCCTCCCCCCTCCCCCCTCTCTCTTAAGTATATATATATATATTTTTTTTTTGTCTTACTCTATTACTGTTGAAGGGGAGATTTCCACTTGAGGGATTTTTTTCTGGACCCCTTTCTCCCTCATGTTTAGCCCCACTGCTTTTGAGATTTTAAGACGTTCGCCCTAGTAGTTTAGACATTTTAAGACATTTTGGCCCATTTCTGTCAATTTTAAGACCTTTCGTGCCATTAAGGTGTCAATTTTTTCCTGGCGAGCGATAGCGAGCCTGTATTTTAAGACCAATCGGCCTCCGGCCGGGACATTTTTCTACCGAAAAATGTACAAATTTATCTTGAAAGGGGGTCTAGGGGGTGTAATTTTAAGCTTTATGAAAACGTAGGGAACAAACTAAATACCTCCCCTTAATTAATACTACTCTCAGATGATTTTACTCTGCTGTTTAGTATAAAAGGCGGGATTTTGTATAATAGGAAACAATGCATATATTATTTCCTCTCTCCCCCCCTCTCTCTCTCTCTCTCTCTCTCTCTCTCCTCTCTATATTGTTCCTCCTCTCTCTCTCTCTCTCTCTCTATCTATCTCCATATTTTGTTTGTATCCCTTTCTGTTTCTTCTTCACACACACCTCTCTCTCTCTCTCTCTCTCTCTCTCTCTCTCTCTCTCTCTCTCTCTCTCTCTCCACATTTTGCTTGTTTCCCTTTCTGTTTTTTCTTTACACCTCTCTCTCTCTTGCCGCACACCTTGCTTTCTTTCCCTTTCTCTTTCTCTTTCTTCTTCTTCTTCTTCTTCTTCCGCCATATCAACATGCAAGAGAAGGCTACACTATAGGCTACCCACCCCAATAACAATCACCATGACCAAAAGCCCTCAAAACAACACGATAGCCTAGCCAATAAATAGATAGATACATAGAGAGAGAGAGAGAGAGAGAGAGAGAGAGAACAAAAGAGAGAGAGAACAGAAAGGAAACAGAAGAGGAATACAAAGAAAAAATAGGATATATAGATAGGATATAGCTAGATAGAGAAAGAGAGAGGAGAGAGAGAGAGAGAGAGAGAGAGAGAGAGAGAGAGAGAGAGAGAGAGAGAGTTAGAGTTATATAGTTACATTATACACAGACTGTACAGACTTGCGGCCCCTACTAAGCAGTCCGGAAATATTCTAACACAATTTGCTACTAATAACAATAAAACGATTTTTTTTAACAACACTACTAATCTGTCATCCCGCTTGTATGGTAAAGTAACCTGTCGGGATGTTTACGTTGTTCGTGTGCCAGCTTCCCCTCTAAGGAACTCCGCCAAAACAAATGCATCCCTATGGTTTTACGCCCACCCCGCCCACTTTCACTGCGGGGTCTTTAATGCCAAGGCTATAGGTATCGATGGGCGTATTCCGGGGGGCGTGGGGGGCGCAGGAAGGCCGGAACTACGGGGGCGGGATTTGGGAGTGTGGACCGCGAAGACCAAGCCAAGGCCAGGGTCGGGACGCGGCGGGGTGAAGCACCGACCTGATTCTGGGACGCAACGTTGCCACATTTGGCGGAACTAGAAGCGCCGCGTTGCCAAATTGTTGCACACGGCGCCCGCTCTGTTGCCGAAGGGGGGGAATGAACGAATGGAGAGAGATAAAAAATACCTACATAAAAGCTAGCGACTGAGACGTTTCATTCGTACGTTTGTTGCAGTCTCGGATGCTGTGAAATGGCTAATTGAAGATGTTAGAGCGAGGAATGGATTAGTTTTGCCGTGTGTTGTGAGCGTCTTGCAACCGACTGGATTGGCCCGTGCTACAAGTTTAGAAAAGATGAATGTGTAGACGCAACGTTCTGTGTGTGTGTGTGTGTGTGTGTGTGTGTGTGTGAAGGTTAGTATGTGCATAGGTTGACCTCGGCTGCACACTCGTATACACACACATTTATATTATGGAAATTTATCAATGTATAGGCCTAATTATCTATTAAACACACACACCCATTTGATATATACACACATGTAGATATGCGTGTTGACAGTCATACATAGCTGATAACAACAGTCATACACACACATATACATACTTACAGTACATTCATACAAAGCTTATAACAACATTCATACATACTGTACATACACATAATAATACAATCTTACATTCATACGTAGCCTATAGCAACTGTGATAGCAATATTCATAAATACACATATTCATACTTACGTTCATACACAACCTATAACAGCATTCATACATACTTACAAATATACATACTTACATTAATATACAACTTACATATATACGGTACATAGTAACATACTATACATTATGGTGACAACATTCATACATACATACATACATACATACATACATACATACATACATACATACATACATACATACATATACAATTATACATATACGTACAGAGCCAGATGTAGACACATAGTTACAGCCAGGTATACATGTATTATAATTATATGTAATTGCATATTGATGATTAAATCCAAGTTTATAATGCATTGACTGGAAATATATGAAAATAGGTACCGTAATACGTTAAAGAGAGAAAGAGAGAGAGAGAGAGAGAGAGAGAACAGGCAGACAGACAGACAGACAGACAGACAGATAGACAGGTTGCGGGGATCAGAGATTTTCAGAGTTGACTGAACTCGGCACATACTACCTCCCCCCCCCCCCACCTCCCCCCCCCCCCCGCCCCCTCCTCTCTTTACCTCTCTCTCTCTCTCTCTCTCTCTCTCTCTCTCTCTCTCTCTCTCTCTCTCTCTCCTAGATATATATAGATGGTTAATTACTATTCATAATAATGGATGTACCAAATAATTTATATAATTATA
Source organism: Paralithodes platypus (assembly GCA_032716605.1). Classification (NCBI taxonomy): domain Eukaryota; kingdom Metazoa; phylum Arthropoda; class Malacostraca; order Decapoda; family Lithodidae; genus Paralithodes; species Paralithodes platypus. The sequence goes on from CM064517.1 coordinate 25,465,726, forward strand.
TAAGATTAATAGGAGACTGGATTCCTACTTAGGTTGGCGTTGAAATTTCTGTAGATTTAAATCGTGCATACGCGCACGCGAGCACACACAAACGTAGACATGTGTTTTTGATATTATAAAGAAGGTAGGCATATATAATATATATATATATATATATATAGCGATTATCCCATAATTCTCTGAGTCTCACATAAATGTATTATAATCTTCCATCACATTCTGCAATGAAAACATTAGAGAATATTGGACTTGAGTTAGATTAATTTCAATTTTTATTCAACTACCAGTACACAATTTTATTCAGATAAGAAAATCCATTTTATAGTTAAAAGTGTCATAGGTTATTTAGTATTGTATATGATATATCTGTTGTCAGTGTCATGACGTGCAATTCATTATATGTTAACTTTATAAGACCTTTTATACAGCTCGGGAAGGATCTCCAACATTCAAAAAGTGCAAAATATATCTCCATTATCGCTTCACCTCTCACAGATCATTCATAAGCTCAATAATATTGTTAAATAATAGCCAGAATGAAATATAAGAATGCTATAACATACTGTATACCTTTAAATATAAGAATGCTATAATATATACCTTTAAAAACTCGCTTTCCCGGGCGTTTCCGCACCCTCCTCAGCTCCCCGCCTTTGAGTGGCTTCGGTCACCTGGGCATTATTAGTGGTAAGCTGGGAGGGACCTGTGGGGGCGCTCGGTTGTGGCCTTGGCCTTGCTCGGGACCTTGGGGCTGCTCGGCCAGACAGCCTGGGGAACAGCAACAACAACAACAACAATAATAGAGTCGCCGGTTTGTAAAGTTAAGGGAGCCCACCTCGTTGTTTTAGCTCTTTCTCCCTCTCTCTCTCTGAGTTGTATCCATGCGGCCCCATTCAGCCTACTGTTTTAAAACCTTTATACCCATCCAGCTGTCGATTTTTTTCCTGGCGACATTTTTCTATCGAAAAATGTACAAGTTTTTCTATCGACAAATGTACAAGTTTATCTTGAAGGAGGGTCTGGGGTGGAGGGAGGGGGGGGGGGGGGACCGGGGGCGTTTTTAAGCTCGATGGGGGTCTAGGGAACAAACTAAAAAAACATGATTAAAATATATATAAAAGAGGAAATAAATACCCCCCCCCCCCTTAATTAAGCTATTACGGCAATTATTATATGACATATATTGTTAATTATGAACCAAAAGCCCATTTCAACCACGAAACTGTAAACGAATAAATGGGGGCGAATGGTCTTAAAATTGCGTCATAAAATCTTAAAACTAATGGGGCTAAAATTCATTCGGCATTTGTGGACGTGAAGATTAGGTGACTGTGTGTGTACTAAGCTAATGCAGTAATTTATGTTAATATTGTAAGCTGTGGGCAATAAAATATACATCTATCTATCTATATATCTAGCTATCTGTGTGTGTGTAATAATAATAATATTAATAATAATAATAATAATAATCGGTTATTTTAAAGAATGGCGGCCGTGGTGTGTGTATGTGTATGTGTGTGTGTGTGTGTATGTGTGTGTGTGTGTGTGTGTGTGTATATGTGTGTGTGTGTGTGTGTATGTGTGTGTGTATGTGTGTGTGTGTGTGTGTGTAGGGGGGGAGGGGAGGGGGTTATGTATTATATATGCAATATTTAAATGGAGCGGCTTTGAATATCATTAACTTGTCTCTCAGTACGATGACTCTTGCCTTTCATTTTCAGTCTGGATTATACAAGACAATATTCATTCTTAACCCTTTTTTTTTACCGGTGACGTCTTTGTATTGGGTTTAAGCTGCATGTAGACGATGTTATGAAGCTTTGGAAGGATATATGGTAGCTGAAAGGAGTGCTGGAGGTTGTCTGTAGTCATTTAATGGGAGATTTCCACTTGATGGATTTTTTTCTTGACCCCTTTCTCCCTCATGGTTAGCCCCATTGCTTTTGATATTATAAGACGTTCGCCCCATTAGTTTGGCGATTTTAAGAACTTTCGCCCCATTTCTGTCAATTAAGACTTTTCGTGCCATTTAGGTGTCGATTTTTTCCTGGCGAGCAATAGCGAGCCTGTAATTGAAAAGGAACCGGCCTTCGGCCGGGAAATTTGTCTACCGAAAAATGTACAAATTTATCTTGAAAGGGGGTCTAGGGGCTGTAATTGATGGAAGTCTAGGGAACTAACTAAAAACCTCACCTTAATGGGTAGACGTCATTGATGGGCGTATATAATTGGTGGGCGTATTTAATTGATGGGCGTATTTAATTGATGGGCGTATTTAATTGATGGGCGTATATAATTGATGGGCGTATTTAATTGATGGGCGTATATAATTGATGGGTGAATTTAATTGATGGGCGTATTTAATTGATGGGCGTATTTAATTGATGGGCGTATTTAATTGATGGGCGTATATAATTGATGGGCGTATTTAATTGATGGGCGTATATAATTGATGGGTGTATTTAATTGATGTGCGTATTTAATTGATGGGCGTATTTAATTGATGGGCGTATTTAATTGATGGGCGTATTTAATTGATGGGTGTATTTAATTGATGGGCGTATTTAATTGATGGGCGTATTTAATTTATGGGCGTATTTAATTGATGGGCGTATTTAATTGATGGGTGTATTTAATTGATGGGCGTATTTAATTGATTATTGATGTATCTTTTTATTATTACTTAGTTTCCTCCGTAAACCTCCATCAAGCTGTAAAAAAAAAACACCCTCTAGACCCCCCTTCAAGATAAATTTGTACATTCTTCGGTAGAGAAATGTCCCGGCCAAAGGCCGATTCTTCTTACAATTACAGGCTCGCTATCGCTCGCCAGGAAATAATCGACACCTAAAGGGCACGAAAGGTCTCAATATTGACGAAGTAACAGGGCGTCAAGTCTTAAAATCGCCAAACTAATGGGCCGAACGTCTTAAAATCTAAAAACCCAATGGGGCTAAACACAAGGGGGGGGGGGGGGGGGCTATAAAACCAGACCATCCCCCCCATAATAGTAAAGGCATCTTACAATCAAGAGGTCCACTACTACAACTATAACGGGTCTCATTCCCAATACAACGAGTCCTCGCTAGGATCCTTGCTACCACCAGATGATATTATTAACGGCAGATCCTTCACGTTTTGGTCTAGTTTTTCATTTATTTATTATTTTTCTAGTTTCCTCGCTAGACCTCCATCAAGCTTAAAAAGACGCCCCCTAGACCTACATTCAAGACAAATTTGTACATTTTTCGGTAGAAAAATTTCCCGGCCGAAGGCCGGTTCCTCTTAAATTACAGGCTCGCTATCGCTCGCCAGGAAAAAATAGACACCTAAATGGCAGGAAAGGTCTTAAAATTGACAGAAATGGGGCGAAAGTTCATAAATTCGTCAAAATAATGGGGCTAAACATGAGGGAGAAGGTGGTCTATAAAAACGCCATGTCTCCCCTTAAGCTTGAAAGAGACCCGTCGTAGTTAACCCCTTCACCACCCTGACGTAATGTTCATCATACGCTGGTTACCATTAGACGATTTTCTTTAGTTTATATTCTACCTCTACGATTCCAATGGTGACCGGTCAACTCAACCAGTAGACCATTTCAACCAGTAGCTCTCAACCAGTACCAAATCAACCAATACGGTTAGGTTAGGTTAGTACTATATATATTTTGGCACTGGTTTTGTTGGTCTGGGTTAATTTGGCTATGGTTGAGAGCTACTGGTTGAAATGGTCTACGGGTTGAGATGACATGGAAGCGATTCCAATGCGTGTAAATACGACCTCAATAAACCCTCTTAGTAACATAGGTCCTTCTTAACCTGCACAAAACTCATCTACTTTAGCCAGAATCAAAGGTAAACAGACGTCATGTTGCAGAAGGGGTTAACCTTGACTTACGTTGACTTACGTTGACATAGTATTCTAGGTGTTATTAGAATTTGTTTTGTTATACATATTTTAAAACCCTTGCTAACTCTTTGAGGATTATGACGCTCTTTGACAGGTTGTTCTGGCTATCATGAGACAATTTTATGCAACTTAAGAAGGATCTGCGGGAGTTAAAAGGGCAAAATCTGGCCCAATCAACCCTCTGAAGGTTGGTCCTATCCAGAGTGAGGTTTGGCATCCTCTACCCTACCTTAGCTGTCTCTGTCTACTTTTCCTTGTATGTGCTGGCGAGATCGCCCGATTGGGTGGCACTGCAAGGAAGGCTGCGGACGGTAGAGGAATTGGACCGGGGGTGCCAGCCCGTGGGCTGGTGATCCCCTCCCCAACTGCCGTCTCAGAGACAGATCTCTCTGGCCCCTTCGGGGGCCAGAGCATCTGGAGCGGCTTCTGTCTACCAGACTCGGGACTGATCGGCCAGACAGTCTGGGGAACAACAACAACAACAACAACAACAACAACAACAACAGCCTTCCATATTGCCTTCCTAATCTGAATAAAATCGTCTAATGACTGCCAAAACGCGTCATAATCCTCAAGGGGTTCATAAATACGGCTATTATTGTCTCGCTTTACTCTGGCTCCGTTAACTCCTTTCTAAGCTAAATCTAATCATCTGCAGAGAGTCTGACAAGAGCAACATAGTAGACTGAAAGGGGTAATGGACTGAGGGCAGGTTTGGGGGTTTTCTGGACCCCTTTCTCCCTCATGCTTAGCCCCGTTGGTTTTAATATTTTAAGACGTTTGTCCCATCAATTTGGCGATTTTACGACCTTTTGCTCCATTTCTTTGGCAATAATATTACCTTTATTGACATTTACAGTAGGTGTCGATTTGTTTTCCTGGCTAGCGAAAGCGAGCCTGTAGCACAAATTTCTCTGGATGAGGGTCTATCTGGTGTTTTCTTAAGCTTTCTAGAGGTCTAGGAAGGAAACTTAAATAAATAATAATTAAAAAATAACTCAAAAAAAAATCTCCCCGTAAACATAGTCACGACAAATAGTAGCGCACTGGCTTTATAATCTCGAATTGAGTTAAGGGGGAGTGCTGGAGCGACCTTGGTAACCCTGGTCTCTGGGTCTTCTCCTGGGTGACCTGGATGTGTGAGAGTTTGTGTTTTTATCTGTGTTTATTTTGTGTTTTATGTTGTTTTTGTGTTTTCCCTGTTCTTGCTCTGTCTTGAGTCGGCTACCCCCAAAATGGGGATTGGGCCTGAGCATATAGATAGATAGATAGAGTTAAGGGGAGGTATTCAGCTTGTTCCCTAGACCTCCATCAAGCTTAAAAATACACCCTCTAGACCCTCTTTCAAGATAAATTTGTACATTTTTCGATAGAAAAATGTCCCGGCCGAAGGCCGGTTCCTCTTAAATTACAAGCTCGCTATCGCTCGCTAGGGAAAAATCGACACCTAAATGGCACGAAAGGTCTTAAAATTGACAGAAATGGGGCGAAAGTTCGTAAAATCGCCAAACTAAAGGGGCAAACGTCTTAAAGTCTCAAAAGCAATAGGGCTAAACATGAGGGAGAAAGGGGTTCAGAAAAAAATCCCTCGAGTGGAAATCTCCCCTTAATTCTGTACACTAACCAAACACCGTAACAACACATAATAGAACAAAGCTATTTATTATTATATATTTTTTAACTTTAACTTTATTGTTAGTTATTGGTCCATATATCATCATGAGCAGGAACTTAATGAAGATTGTGAAGGAAGGACGTGATTTCTGAGCGTGACTGTGGCTCTCTCTATCTCTCGCTCTCTCTCTCTCTCGCTCTCTCTCTCTCTCTCTCTCTCTCTCTCTCTCTCGTCTGCTCTCATCTTCTCCGTTCTCTCTCGTTCCCCCCCCTCGTCTCGTTCTCTCTCCCTCCTATCTCACCACTCTCTCCTACTCTCTCTCCGCTCCCTCGCCTCTCCTCTCTCTGCTCTCAACTCTCTCTCTCTCTCTGGGAGATTTATGGAATACTATCCTATGTATATATATCTGGTGCCTATCTATCTATCTATTAATCTATCTCTCTACTATATATTATATAATATCTAATATATATATATATAGAGATATATATATATGTGTGTGTGTGTGTGTGTGTAAGTTTGTATTTGGGAGCGCAAATAAGAGGAAAGGTGTGTTAAATTCTACGCACCGTTCACACCACCTTTCAATTAACGTTGTTTTATCTTAGTTATACCTCCATACTTAGTCGGTTGTTTCTATGGCAACCAAACCCCCAATCCATTCAGTCGCACAAACGTATATTCCTGCCATTTTTATGAGCATGTTTTCCTGTTATTTCGGGGATCGTCTGAAACTACACTGAATTTCAATTATTTTAAAAGACAGGATTCAGACTACACTTAAACTATAAAGCTGCTAAACTAAAATGGCTTACAGATACTGCAGGAAAAAAGCGTTCGTGTGACACTGGTTTTATTATCTAAAAATATTTCCTGCCTCCACCTTGTCAATGATATAAACAATCGGTAATTATAAATAAAATATAATGAATCAAATCAAATAAATGTGTAGGCCAAGCTTATTAAATATTAAACTCTATAACTAAAAAACGACTGGACTAATCGAGCAAATATTTCTACCATTTGGGAAGAGTCAGACGGGGAATAGGTGTGGAAATTTACAACCGATTTGCTCCAGCCCTTTTTGAGTTACAGAGGTTAGGGTTCACTCTTTCTGGCCAACTTACAATGAATGGACTATAGTTTATCGACTTGTTTATGTTTCAAGTCACTCAACCAAAAGACCATTTCAACCACGAAACTGTAAATAAATAATTGGGGGGCGAAAGGTCTTAAAATAGCGTCATAAAATCTCAAAACTAATGGGTCTTAACTTGAGTCCAGAAAAAAAAGTAGATATAAACAGTGTACTTGGGTTTATCTGTTTCGCCCCATTTCTTTGTCAATTTTAAGACCTTTTGTGCCATTTAGGTGTCGATTTATATTTCTAACGAGCGATAGCGAGTCTGTATTTTAAGAGGAAACGGCCTTCAGCCGAGAAATTTTTCTACCGAAAAATCCACAAATTAATCTTGAAGTGGGGTCTTGCGGGTGTTGTTAAGGGGAGGTATTTAGTGTGTTTCCTAGACTTCCATCAAGCTTGAAATTACACCCCCTTGACCCCTTTTCAAGATAAATTTGTACATTTTTCGGTAGAAAAATTTCCCGGCCGAAGGCCGGTTCCTCTTAAATTACAGGCTCGCTATCGCTCGCCAGGAAAAAATCGACACCTAAATGGGACGAAAGGTCTTAAAAGTGACATAAATGGGGGTGAAACTTCTTAAAATCGCCAAACTAATGGGGCAAACATCTTAAAAATCTCAAGAGCAATGGGGCTAGACATGAGAGAGAAAGGGATCCAGAAAAAAATCCCTCAAGTGGAAACCTCCCCTTATTAAGCTTGATGGTAGGATACTAAAATATAACTACAAGTTAATGGAAATGTTCTGCCAAAACATGTATACATTTAGCTTGAAGGGTGGTCGACGAGTTATTTAGCTTGAAGGGTGGTCTAAGAGTTATTTTTAGCTTGAACGAAGAGGGTCTGATGAGGAGATGATATTATTATAGATTAGGTGGCAAACTAAAAATTAACTACTCGCAAATGGCAGCAGAAAGAAAAACATCAAAACCATCAATATCCATTACAGAAAAACACCACAATGAACCCGTAAACGTTGGATGGCCTACTGTTTTTTTTATTTTTTTATTTATTTATTATTATTATTATTATTATTATTATTATTATTATTATTTTTATTTTTATTTTTTTTTTTGCTCCCTAGACCACTGTCAAGCTTTAAAAAGAATACAGAAAAAACAAGACCCCCTTTGAGATAAATGTGTATAGTTTCCGATAGAAAAATGTCCCGGCCAAAGTCCAGTTCCTCCTATATTACAGGCTCGCTATCGTTCGCCAAGAAAACATCGACACCTAAATGGCACGAAAGGTGTTAATCATTGACAACAAAAATGAGGCGAAAGGTTTTAAAATCGCCAAACAACTAATGGGGGCGAACGTCTTAAAATGTCAAAACTAACAGAGCTAAACATAAATAAAGAAGTGGGTCCAGAAACCCCCCCCCCGTCCCCCCTTAAAGGTCAGCCATTCCCTCAATTCGACCAAGCCATATATCTCGACCATCAATACCGTACCTCGACCATAAGAAGGGTAATCTAGGTCGACCATAATTACTGTAAATACCAAGATAAAAACACGCGCGCACACACACACACACACACACACACACACACACACACACACATATACACACACACATTTACTACCACCACCATAGCATAACATTCCATACCATACTACCACCACTAGTATAGCATACCAATTATAGCAGATTACCACCAGTACCATAGCATACCATACTAATTACCACTATCATAGCATACTATACCAGACTATACTACCACCACTACCATTACCATAGCATAACAAGCCATACTATTCCATACCATTCTATTCATTCTATCGCCACTACCATAGTATACCATACCGTACCATATCAAACTACCACCAAGACCATAGCATACCATAGCATAACATTCCATTCCATACCATATCATATCATACTACCACTACTACTACTACTACTACTACTACTACTACTTAACGATCCCGAATATCTTTTTATATATCATTACAACTATTGTAATATGTAATATATATATATATATATATATATATGTATTTACTGTATATATTATGAAATAAAGATGATTGATTGATTGATTGATTGACTACTAATATAGAACAGCATAGCATAGCATTCCATACTATACCATCACTACCATCACATAGCATAATCCTAACATATACCGTACTACCACCAGGACAACCATTGCTATCACCATCATTATTTCTTCACACACACACACACACACACACACACACGTCTTCTCAATGGAATTCCTGGACAAAAAATAAACTGTCCATATCCTTCTTTGGGACGGTAAGGAGGGGGGGGGGGGGTCAGTAAGGGTAGGAGTCAAGGGGGAGGGGGTGCAGGCCGCAGACAAAGGCAGGCTGACCTACATTACAGGCTCAGGGACCTAAGGGGGGGGGGGGGATTGATGATGATGCAGGGACGGGGATAGTAGTAGCGGCCGGGATGAGTAAGGAGAATAGGGGGGATAGGAGAGTGAAGGAGGGGTGTATTAGGGAGAGATAGGAGGGGGTAGGAGGGGTGTATTAGGGAGAGATAGGAGGGGGTATGGGGAGGGATAGGAAGGGGGTAAGGGGGTAGAGATAGGAAGGGGGTATGGGGGAGGGATAGGAGGGGGTAAGGGGATAGAGATAGGAAGGGGGTATGGGGGAGGGATAGGAGGGGGTAGAAGGGGGTATGGGGGAGGGATAGGAAGGGGGTAGGGGGGGAGAAGGGGAGGGATAGGATAAGGGAGGAGGGGAGAGGGACTTAGGTGCTATAAATTGGAGAGAGAGAGAGAGAGAGGGGGGGGGGGGGTTACAAGGATATTATTTGCAGATCAATCTTACAAGATACGTTTAAAAAAAAAAAAATCATCCATAGTTAATATCCTCATCGTAAGGCGTGCAAAATTTGTATCGTCCTTTTGCTAATCTTGATCATTATATTCTACTGAAGAGCTATGTACACTATCTGAGGGACATGTTTGTAGATTCAGACTGAGGGTATATTATTATAGATTCAGACATAAAATTATTGCTTTGAAAAAATCATACAATAGACTAATATACAACCCCATTCGATTTAAAAGCTGGACCTAAATATGCCCATAACATTATTTGCAGTAGATCTAAATAACTATACATTTTAGCATATACAGTTAAATATACATAACCCTTTGAACATTATGACGTATTTTGACAGTGTATTCTGGCTATAATTAGACGATTTTAAATAGTTTAGGAAGGATCTGTGGGAATAATAAGGGTAAAGACTTGCTCAATTAATATAGGCCTACTGTGCTATGAAATGTGTTGATATAAATACTAAAGATAATTAATATGTCTTTTGTTGATATAAATACTAAAGATAATTAATATGTCTTTTGCAGGTTGGAGGGGATTTTGGAGAAATTTCAACGCCGATGTAAGTAATGATCTGCTTTGATGCCCGTACATTATGTAGTATGAGAGAGAGAGAGGGAGAGAGAGAGAGAGAGAGAGAGAGAGAGAGAGAGAGAGAGAGAGAGAGAGAGAGAGAGAGAGAGAGAGAGAGAGAGAGAGAGAGTCTTGTAAAATATATATCACTTCAAATAAACGTACTTTTTGAGAGCGAATTTTACAAGTATATATATTATTCATCACTAATTTTAATGATGCGTTTGTGATTATGTGTTTGTCATTTCAATAGCATCGATGTTCACCTCATTCAAATCCTATGATGAGAAGGTTTTAGTAATAGATTTGTATTATAATAGATACAAAAAGTATACACACACTTCATCGTCCTAAGCTAAACCAAAATTATCCTGGTTCTGTGGAATGTCTTTATTTATGTATTGTATTATATTTGTATTCATAGATTTTAAGCTATTTTCTATTTTATTTTAGCATATATTTTATTTTAGCATATATTTTCTATTTTATTTTAGTATATATTTTATTTTAGCATATATTTTTTATTTTATTTTAGCATATATTTTATTTTAGCATATATTTTATTTTAGCATATATTTAATGTTATGCTAGCATATATTTTATTTTAGCATATATTTTATTTTAGCATATATTTAATGTTATGTTAGCATATATTTAATGTTATGTTAGCATATATTTTATTTTAGCATATATTTAATGTTATGTTAGCATATATTTTATTTTAGCATATATTTAATGTTATGTTAGCATATATTTAATGTTATGTTAGCATATATTTTATTTTAGCATATATTTAATGTTATGTTAGCATATATTTTATTTTAGCATATATTTAATGTTATGTTAGCATATTTTATTTTAGCATATATTTAATGTTATGTTAGCATATATTTTATTTTAGCATATATTTAATGTTATGTTAGCATATATTTTATTTTAGCATATATTTAATGTTATGTTAGCATATATTTTATGTTAGCATATATTTAATGTTATGTTAGCATATATTTTATTTTAGCATATATTTAATGTTATGTTAGCATATATTTTATTTTA
>CM064517.1:25481839-25499339 GCA_032716605.1 Paralithodes platypus
GGTTAGGTTAGGGTGAAGTTAGGTTAGCTAGAGTTCGGTTAGGTTATAGTTAGGTTAGGTTAGAGTTAGGTTAGGTTAGGGCAAAGTTAGGTTAGGTTAGGGTGAAGTTAGGTTAGCTAGAGTTCGGTTAGGTTATAGTTAGGTTAGGTTAGGCTAGGTTAGAGTTAGGTTAGATTAGGGCAAAATTAGGTTAGGTTAGGGTGAAGTTAGGTTAGCTAGAGTTCGGTTAGGTTAAGTTAGGCTAGGTTAGAGTTAGGTTAGGGCAAAGTTAGGTTAGGTTAGGGTGAAGTTAGGTTAGCTAGAGTTCGGTTAGGTAAAGTTAGGCTAGGTTAGGTTAGGGCAAAGTTAGGTTAGGTTAGGGTGAAGTAAGGTTAGCTAGAGTTCGGTTAGGTTAAGTTAGGCTAGGTTAGAGTTAGGTTAGGTTAGGGAAAAGTTAGGTTAGGTTAGGGTGAAGTTAGGTTAGCTAGAGTTCGGTTAGGTTATAGTTAGGTTAGGTTAGGCTAGGTTAGGGCAAAGTTAGGTTAGGTTAGGGTGAAGTTAGGTTAGCTAGAGTTCGGTTAGGTTATAGTTAGGTTAGGTTAGGTTAGAGTTAGGTTAGGTTAGGGCAAAGTTAGATTAGGTTAGGGTGAAGTTAGGTTAGCTAGAGTTCGGTTAGGTTATAGTTAGGTTAGGTTAGGCTAGGCTAGGTTAGAGTTAGGTTAGGTTAGGGCAAAGTTAGGTTAGGTTAGGGTGAAGTTAGGTTAGCTAGAGTTCGGTTAGGTTATAGTTAGGTTAGGTTAGGCTAGGTTAGAGTTAGGTTAGGTTAGGGTAAAGTTAGGTTAGGTAGAGTTTGGTTAGATCTTCCATTTGACACCTATTAAGTTGGCCCTGGTCGATTCGGCAACGGTTGAGATGAACTGGTAGAAGTGGATTACTGGTTGAGTTACCCGGGAGCTGATGATGACATACTGTAAAAAAAACACACACACACACACACACACACACATACTGAAGTTTGTCGAGGTCATTCAAAATCACCTCCAAGCAAGAACCTTGGGGTAAGAGAAAGAATATATATATATATATATATATATATATATATATATATATATATATATATATATATATATATATATAATTATAATTATATACAGTATATATATATATAATAATAATAATAATAATAATAATAAACGGTTTATTAAAGAATGGCAGCCTCATGAGCTGAAAATAAAAAATTTACAATTTAGTGGATGAACATGAGATGTACAGATATGAGGATGGTAAGCTCAGTTTACAAACAAAATAAATAAATACAATAATGATGCATGTGCAGAATACAAATTATCATAAAATAACCATGAGAGTAAGTGATATACAGTACATATACACATTTATTTACTTACTCATATACAGAACATACGTATATACACGTACGTGCGCACATACATATACATACATATATAGGAACATAAGAACATGCAGTAAGTGTGCACATGTCCGTATACACAAACGCTCACGTATGCACACAAACATACATACATACAGAAACTGTTTTGGTATGGTCAGGGTAAAGAGGGTGCACCAATTCAAGTCCGTATATGGTCTGTATGGTCAGGTACAGCCTACTACAATGGGAGGTTAATCCTCGGTAGTGTGTGTGTGTGTGTGTGTGTGTGTGTGTGTGTGTGTGTGTGTGTGACAGAAGGCGAAATATGGAAGAGCTGGGCGTTCTATTGTTAAGGGTGGAAATACATGGATGAAGATACGCGAACACTTAATAATAGATAATGCTTATGCATAGATTTATAATCAGAAGTTGCGCTAGTGAGCAATATGTTCTCGCTCATATGTACGTATATTTACATACATATGTGCATATGACCATATAAATACACGTACAGTACATATATATATTATATACCTTATATTCTCAACCGGGCTCGAACCATTGACAGCACGTACACACAGACATACATATACATAAATATATGCACATTACATGCATATATGCTCTTCTCTTATCCTACCTGATACTCTCAGCCGGGCTCGAACCACAAACAGTATACACTATAGACACATATATATATACATAAATAACGCATACATACATACACATATACGCACACATACATACACATATACTGCACATACATAGATACATATATACACATATACATAAACAAACTCAAGCAAATACATACATAATTATATTCTAATACACACACACGCACACACACTTATGCATATATTATTAAAGGTGGGCGCGTATATATGGTGTGACAGGCCGTTATTACACATTATTAATAATATTAACAATGGTTGGGATAGGACTATTTTTATATCTGTCAGTTCTTGCTCTTATTGGTTGGAGTGTGTTGAAGTGACGAGCTGCACGTGTTGGTCTAGGGGCGTCTGGTGGAAGTAAGTTTCTGTGTCGTGGGTGAACAAGCAGCTTAGATGCAAACTGTTTGAGTGTGTTGTAGTGGTGGGTTGAAAGTGCAGGTATGCTAAGGGTGGTGAGAGCTTCCTCGTACCCTGGATATGTGCCACCCAGGATGATCCTGCATGCCCTCCTCTGAACTCTCTCCAGTTGACGTTGTTGTGTTAGGGTTAGAGAGGAGGACCAGGCGGGAGAGGCGTAGGTGAGCTTAGGGAGTATGAAGGTGTTATATATACTCTTCAGCTCATTCTCCGGCGCCCCCAGGGATCTCAACCGCCTTAGCATAAACAACTTGTAAGTGGCGGTCCTGACTGTGGTAGTTACATGTTTCTTCCAGTTCAGTTTGTTGTCCACAGTGATTCCGGTATATATACCGGTATATAATATATATATATATATATATATATATATATATATATATATATATATATATATATATATATAGAGAGAGAGAGAGAGAGAGAGAGCGAGAGATGCATTATAAAGATTGAAAATATAGAAAGGAAATATAAATGCCGTGAATGCTAGAAATACAGTACCGGTATACAAATACAGTACCGGTATACAAATAGAGTACCGGTATACAAATACAGTAAAGGTATACAAATACAGTACCGGTATACAAATACAGTACCGGTATACAAATACAGTACCGGTATACAAATACAGTACCGGTATACAAATACAGTACCGGTATACAATACAGTACCGCTATACAATACAGTACCGGTATACAAATACAGTACCGGTATACAAATACAGTACCGGTATACAAATACAGTACCGGTATACAAATACAGTACCGGTATACAAATACAGTACCGGTATACAAATACAGTACCGGTATACAAATACAGTACCGGTATACAAATACAGTACCGGTATACAAATACAGTACCGGTATACAAATAGAGATAGTGTAGACGGAAGGGAGTGAGAATGAGTAAGTAACTTTTATTAAGGGGGGTCACCTGCTTTTTCTTCTCTCCTTTTCTCTCTTTCTCTGCCTTGTATACATTCAGCCCCATTCAGCCTATTATTTTAAGACGTTTATCCCCATCCAGCTGTCGATTTCTTCCTGGCGAGCAATAGCGAGCCAGCATTTTATAAAGAAAGCCGGCTTTGCCGGAGACATTTTTCTATCAAAAAATTTACAAATTTACCCTGCTGTCAAAAACATATTTAAACATATGGTGGCTCGCTATTGCTCGCGAGTAAAAAATCGACAGCTGGATAGGGATAAACGTCTTTAAACAGTAGGCTGAATGGGGCCGAATGGATACAACCCAGAGAGAGAGAGAGAGAGAGAGGGACTGGGGGGGGGGGGGGGGGGGGGGTGAACGAGGTGGGCCCCCTTAAGCTCAATGCCTTCATGAGGTGTGGCAATCACCTTGGGTTTGAAGTGTTCCCACAGTTCAACATGGTCTTCCAGGGAACCAAGCTCCCTAGGCCGATATTATCCTATTTTCCTCCCTGGGCCTCCATCAAGCTTAAAAAAAAAAATGCCCCCAAGAACCCCACCCACCCCCTTCGCATATTCTCAGATCCTCTTAACTTGCAGTCTCGCTATCGCTCGCCAGGAAAAAATCGACACCTAAGTGGCACGAAAAGTATTCAGCTATCCAAACTAATGGGGCTAATGTCTCTAATGCTCAAAAGTAATGGGGCTTAGCATGAGGGAGAAGGAGGTCCAGACAAACCCGCCTTTAGACTACCTTGACCGCATAGTTTTGAGGGGACATGGGTCGTTTTTCTGGGGGGCCCTCTTCTTCCTCATGTTTAGCCCCACTAGTTTTCCGATTTTATGACGCTTGGCTCATTAGTTTGGCGATCTTAAGACCTTTCACCCTATTTATTTGTCAATATTAAGACTTTTCGCGTCATTTAGGTGTTGATTTTTTCCTGGCGAGCGAAAGCCAGCCTGATATTTAAGAGGAACAGAGGTAGCATAAACTGACCTGAGGACAGAGGTAGCATAAACTGACCTGAGGACAGAGGTAGCATAAACTGACCTGAGGACAGAGGTAGCATAAACTGAGGACAGAGGTAGCATAAATGACCTGAGGACAGAGGTAGCATAAACTGACCTGAGGACAGAGGTAGCATAAACTGACCTGAGGACAGAGGTAGCATAAACTGACCTGAGGACAGAGGTAGCATAAACTGACCTGAGGACAGAGGTAGCATAAATGACCTGAGGACAGAGGTAGCATAAACTGACCTGAGAACAGAGGTAGCATAAACTGACCTGAGCTCAGAGGTAGCATAAACTGACCTGAGGACAGAGGTAGCATAAACTGACCTGAGAACAGAGGTAGCATAAACTGACCTGAGAACAGAGGTAGCATAAACTGACCTGAGGACAGAGGTAGCATAAACTGACCTGAGGACAGAGGTAGCATAAACTGACCTGAGGACAGGGTAGCATAAACTGACCTGAGGACAGAGGTAGCATAAACTGACCTGAGGACAGAGGTAGCATAAACTGACCTGAGGACAGAGGTAGCATAAACTGACCTGAGGACAGAGGTAGCATAAACTGACCTGAGGACAGAGGTAGCATAAACTGACCTGAGGACAGAGGTAGCATAAACTGACCTGAGGACAGAGGTAGCATAAACTGACCTGACAGAGGTAGCATAAACTGACCTGAGGACAGAGGTAGCATAAACTGACCTGAGGACAGAGGTAGCATAAACTGACCTGAGGACAGAGGTAGCATAAACTGACCTGAGGACAGAGGTAGCATAAACTGACCTGAGAACAGAGGTAGCATAAACTGACCTGAGGACAGAGGTAGCATAAACTGACCTGAGGACAGAGGTAGCATAAACTGACCTGAGGACAGAGGTAGCATAAACTGACCTGAGGACAGAGGTAGCATAAACTGACCTGAGGACAGAGGTAGCATAAACTGACCTGAGGACAGAGGTAGCATAAACTGACCTGAGGACAGCTAACTAGAAATAGGAGTTTATAGACGGTATGCAAAGGGTCTATATTTGTTTACTCTCTCTCTCTCTCTCTCTCTCTTTAATTATTTTTCAGTCTATCTATTTAGTTATCTATCTATCTATCTATATACTGTATGTATATATATATATATATATATATATATATATATATATATATATTATATATGTATGTATGTATGTATGTATGTATGTCTATCTATCTATCTATCTATCTATCTATCTATCTATCTATCTATCTATCTATCTATCTATCTATCTATCTATCGAGAGAGAGAGAGAGAGAGAGAGAGAGAGAACACCAAAGGTGAATGGCAAAAAAAAAAAATGAGGGGCGATACTAAAGTCCACACAAAAAACACTATACTTGCCCCGTCATTGCTTGTGACATACTAACAGATAAAGGAGGTCTGTGGCCGGGTCAGGAGGTGCAGGGGTGTACGTGTGTGTGGGTGGGTGGGTGGGGTATTAGTGTGTGTGTTTGTGTGTTTAGTGTGTGTGTGTGTGTGCGGGGGGGGGGGGGGGGCTGTTTACGATTTCTTATGTCCGTACTCGTTTGTATATATATATATATATATATATATATATATATATATTGTCTATATATATATTTATATATATATATATATATATATATATATATACTTTGCGTGTGTTTATCTCTCTGATTTTGTTATTATGTGAATGTGCGTGTGTGTTGTGTGTGCTTGTATAATCGTGTACGTGTGGGTGTGCGTGTGTGCATGCCTATTTACCTGAATATGTGCATGTTTTTCTTCTACTACTGCAACCACACCTCCATATTCACGTCCGGATATGGGGTGAGCCTAAAGGAATGGGTGAATGTCTCTACTATAAGGTCACAGGTGGGTGTTTCTGACCACCCTTCTCCCTCATGTGTAGCCCCATTAGTTTTCAATTTTTAAGACGTTCGGTCCATTAGTTAGGCGATTTTATGACTTTACGCCCCATTTTTGTTGTCAATATTAAGACCTTTCGTCCCATTTAGGTGTTGATCTTTTTCTAGCGAGCGATAGCGAGCCTGTAATTTTAAGAGGATTCGGCCTTTGGCTGGGACATTTTTCTACCGAAAAATGTACAAATTTATCTTGGGGGGTCCAAGGGGTGTTTTTTACAGCTTGATGGAGGTCTAGGGAGGAAACAAAAAAATAATACAAAGATAAATACGGCTATCCCCCTTATTAGACTCAACAACAACAACAACAACAACAACAACAACAACAACAAAGGTCACTATGGACTCCATAACCTGCGATTCATTCCCATTCCAGGAAGAAAACCCTTTGTCTTAACTTTAGGTATTCGTTCTGTTTGTAACCTTGATAGATTAGACTTGGATTATGCTGTTTAATAACCTTAGAATTACCTAAACTCTTATGTAGTTCAATTATTATTGTTTTATTATTGTAGTCGGGGGGGGGGGGGGGGGGGGGGATTTCCAGTCGATTTTGTAAGGAAAATAAACTGCTGTTATTTTTTATGTTTTTATTTTTGTTTCGTGTGTGTATGAGAGAAAGTGTGTGTGTGTGTGTGTGTGTGTGTGTGTGTGTGTGTGTGTGTGTGTGTGTGTATACTGTATAGATCTCCACCCATTAGTCCATACAATACACCCTATTTAACCCTTTCGCGCGATCACTCCCTTCTTCATATTACTCTTTGCTCTCCCGTCGCTCCTGATGTACGGCTCTGAGCTAAACTCATACGCAGGGTGTCAAACGAAATCCGAATCCCATTATTTCTAGTGTTCATTATTGATTGTGCCAAGATAAAGTTGTGGTTTATAGTTCAAATGATTTCTTTGGAAGTGATGACATGGCCAACACAATGCTATGTTATGTTAATTTATAGAATGGCCAAAACAATGCTATGTTATGTTAATTTATAGAATGGCCAAAACAATGCTATGTTATGTTAATATCCTTGTATTCCTGCTCTTATTCATTCAAGTCTTCAAAAAAAAATATCCAAGAAAACCGGGATCTGCCTTGTGTGGGCCGATCGGCTTTTTGCAGACTCCCATTTTCTTATGTTCTTATGATCTTAAAACACCCAGATTTACGAGATACACCCAGTACGGAACTCCTATTTGAACTCCTAAGATTATGACGCACTTTGACAGTTTTGTATTCTGGCTATTATAAGAAGACGATTTTATGCAGCTTAGGAAGGATCTGTGGGTATTATGAGGTTAAAGACTATCTCAATTAATCCGCTGTAACAATAATCAGTGTTCTTCAGAGCTCTCCCAGTGCTCTCAAGAGTGAAACGTTATGCTTAATCTTTCTTCTATTCAACAGTTGAGCTCTGAAACTCTCTCCCAGAATCAGTCTTTCCCTCTTCCTATGACTTAAATTGCTTCAAACTCCGTGTGTCCAGGCATTTTGGCTCGAACGTCCCTTGATATTGTCCCTGTCACTCTTTTAACTCTAGGGGAGGCACTCGCCACATACATTTCTACCTTTTGCCTCCCTCACTGAGTCACTCATATACCAAAAAAAAAAAAAAACCCCGCCTCCCTTGTGGCGAGTGCGAGGCACCCGCCTTTTAACTCAATCCCACTCTTATTCTGTCCAGCTCTTCAACCCAAGAATTGGCAAATTTTCTCAGTCTTTCTTTTACTCTCCAAGTCAACTCTGGAACTCTCTCCCTCAATCAATCTTTCCTTCATCTTATAACTTATTCTGCTTTAAACTTCGTGTGTCCAGGGCTCTAGGCATTTTGACCCCAACGTCCCTCAAATTTGTCTCTTTCACTTGTTTGGCGTTGGGGGACACACAACCTACTTTGTGTCTCCTTCATACACATAGAAATAAACATCTGAGAAATATCATCTAATACTGTAATAGCCAGAAAACAGAAAATATATTGTATATCTATTCAATACTTTCCTAACCATTATAATATTTCTCAACCGCTCCCAATCAACTATAGTCTGATTATGTTTCATGGGTTCCCAAGGTGATAAACCAATCAGAGACGGGGATGAGTCAGCAGCCAATAGGATACACGGAAGCACAGCAAAGGTCACGATGATTGGCTGTTGTCCTTCTCTTTCTGTCATAGAACTAAGAAGGCAGGAGAGAAGGAAAAGAAAAATAATACAAATAATATTAATAATAATAATAATAATAATAATAATACAAATAATAATAATAATAATAATAATAATAATACAAATAATAATAATAATAATAATAATACAAATAATAATAATAATACAAATAATAATAATAATAATAATAATAATAATACAAATAATAATAATAATACAAATAATAATAATAATACAAATAATAATAATAATAATAATAAAACAATAATAATACAAATAATTGTAATAATTATAATTATAATAACAATAAAACAGTAGAAGAAGAAGAAGAATAAGGAAATGAAGATGATGATGATGATACAAATTATAAAAATAATACGTTTAATAATTAAAATAATAACAGAAGACAGCAGGAGAAATTAGAATCATAGAAGAAAACATACGAAGAAGATAAATCCAATGAATTAGAGACAGACGAAGGACCTATTATAGCCTTGCTATCCCTTTCTTTGTTACGGTGTAGGCCTATAGGTCAATTATAGGCTGCTTAGGTAGACACTGTGGAATTAAAAGTGTACAAACAAGCTCAACCAGATGCCTGAATCCCACAGCTCCTTCCTAACCTGAATACAATCGTCTAAAGTTAGCCAAAACAAAAGATATAATTTGTCATTTTACTGAACGGGTTTATTTTTTTAAAAAAATTTTACGAGTCCCAAGTAACGTTTTTTCTTTGTCTACGAATCCCAAATAAGTGTTTTTCTTTGTTGTATCGATGAGACAGCACCTCTTGTGGAATGCGACCATAGTCTAAACCACACCTAAGAAACCCTGCATAAATAATCTATACTAAGCCTGTACTTGTCTATAATGACGTCATACATTTCGCTGTAATATCGCGTTAGCGGTGCACTGCGTAGTATAATGTGTATAGTTGGTCACATGAATCTGGATACACGGGGTGACTTTATGTAAGGAAGGATGTCATTTTATGTTTTTCTCGCATCGTATGACTTAAACTGCTTCAACCTCCGTGTGTCCAGACATTTTGATTCTAACGTACCTCGAATTTGTCTCTCTGTCACTGTTTAAACTTGGGAGTGTGTGTGTGTGTGTGTGTGTGTGTATGTGTGTGTGTGTGTGTGTGTGTGTGGGGGGGGGATGGGGGGGGGGATCTTGTTACATGTACCTTTGCCTTTTGTCTCCTTCATATACATGGAAGACAAAGAATATATTTTTGTTATGCATCATTTACATAGTATGACCAATTAACGGTTGTATAGGAAATGATTCTTGTATGTCATGTCAATCCCACTATGTTTTCTTCCATACATAAAATCACCAAGTGTATGGAAACTTATGTGACCGACTGTACCATATATAACACATATTATACGGTACTGTACCATAGTTTGTACAGTCGCTGTCAGGAGTACATGGAACACCTCTTGGCCCACTCAGCACTGGTGAAGTCCTTTTCATTGGATTCCGGCAATTATTCGGCGATTTTATTCAGCTTGGGACGGACGTGTAGCAATTAAGAGGCCACCAACTATATAAATTAACCCCTTTTAGCTACCACAGATCCTTCCGTAAGCTACACACAAGCGTCTAAATATAGCTGAATTAGAACAACAGATATCCCCAGTAGTGAAAGTGTTAAGGGGAGGTGTTTAGCTTGCTGAACAGACCTCTATCAAACTTACAAAAACACCCTTCTAAATAACTGTGTATATTTGTCCGGTCGATTCTATCCCAGCGAGCGATAGCGAGCCTGTTATTTAGGAAAAACCGGCCTTTGGCAGGGAAATTTTTCTATTGAAAAATTTACACATCTCTCTCGATGGGGGGGGGGGGGGGGTGTTGGGGTGTTGGGAGTGTGTGTGTGTGTGTGTGTGTGTGTATGTGTGTTTTTTTTTTTTTTTTTAAAGCTTGACGGAGGTCTAGGGATGAAACCGTATATTAATAAATATATAAACAGACACAAGAACAAGTACATGAATAAACTTACAACTCCCAGGCCAGGATACAGACCGACCTTGAACTTTGATCTATTTCTACCACCCTCAGTCTAGGACATCCGGGGAGAGAGAGAGAGAGAGAGAGAGAGTACAAAGGAAATCAAGCAACAACAGATCTAGTGACCCTTCTAGGCTGCTTGTCCACCAAAACACTGAGGATCAAGTGTCCAAACAGTGGTTTAGAGTGGGTAAGGGAACATTGGAAAGGGAACTACTGCCCTAGAACTAATGTCCGTGGCAGGATTAGGAAGTTAGTAGGGGACAGATGGGTTAGTAACTGAGGGGGGGATAAAATAAAGTTATTCATTTACAAACGCAGTCAGTCGCGGGTTTGATGCGAGATATTTGTCTAAGCGGAGTTTAAATGAATCAACGGTGCTGCAGTCTATAACGTCTCGGGGAAGCCCATTCCACAAGTTGACAACTCGATTGAAGAAGAAATTCTTAGATTCGTGTGAGTTAAAAGATTTACCAATAATTTTGCAACCGTTTCCCCGCGTGTAATTAGATTGGTCGATAGTGAAGTACTTACTACAGTTCATATTGTCGATGCCTTTGATGATTTTGAACACTTGAATTAAGTCACCTCTTAATCTGCGCTGGGTTAAAGGAAATAGATTTAATTCTCTAAGACGCTCTTCGTGTGGTTTGTTCTTTAGGCTAGGTATCATTTTGGTAACTCTACGTTGAACTCGTTCTAGCTTGTTTATATCTTTTTGGTAATAAGGGCACCAGGATTGAACGCAGTATTCCAGAAGAGGGCGGACTAAGGAATTGTAAAGGGTTAGGATAACTTCTTTGGATTTATGCTCAAATGACCTGCCTATAAAGCCAATTATTTTGTTTGCCTTCTTAACAACTTCTGAACATTGTTGACTCGGTTTTAGGTTACTCGATATTGTTACTCCCAGATCGGTTTCTCTGTTTACATTCTTAAGCTGAGTGCCATTCATCGAATAGTTTGCTTTCTCATTTAGGTATCCGATAATTTGTAGTACTTTACATTTATCCGCATTGAAACTCATTTGCCAAATTTGGGCCCAACATGACAATTTATCTAGATTGTGTTGCACATCGTCAACTTGTTCTTTTGAGAGTACGCTATTTGCAATTTTTGTATCGTCAGCAAATTTTGAGATTGTACAGGTGAGACCCTCATCTATGTCGTTGATGTAAATTAGAAAGAGAATTGGTCCTAGTACCGATCCCTGGGGTACCCCGCTACTTACATTGGTCCATTTAGATGCCTTACCGTTTATGACTACTCTTTGCTTTCTGTCGCTGAGCCAATTTTCTATCCATTTCAACACACCGTCTTGTATTCCATGCGCTTTTAGTTTTAGCAGTAAACGTTTGTGGGGAACTTTGTCAAACGCCTTTTGAAAATCAAGGTATATAATATCTACAGCTTTACTCTCATCGTAGAGGTTGAGGATATCATGGAAGAAGTCTAAGAGGTTTGTTAAACAGGAACGTTTTTTACGAAAGCCGTGTTGAGTATCTTTAAGTAAGTTATTTTCCTCTAAGTGATTTACGAGTCTGTCTCTTATGACCGTTTCTAGCATTTTACATACAATTGAGGTTAAGCTAATTGGACGATAGTTACTGGGTAGGGATTTGCTTCCTTTTTTTAATATCGGTGTTACGTTGGCTAGCTTCCACTGATCAGGCATAGTCCCAGACTGCAAGGATTCATTGAATAGCAATGTCAGTGGTTTGGAGAGCTCATCTTAGCTTCCTTTAGAACTCTAGGCGAGATTGTATCAGGTCCAGGCGTTTTATTTACCTTGAGTTTATCTAAACAATTCAATACTTCTCTCTCTGTAACGGTGATATTGCTTAGAACATCTGAATTATCAATCTGAATCGGCGATGGTGTAGGGATATCACTGAAGTCTTCGGTTGTAAAAACTGATGCAAAGAAGGTATTGAGGGCATTACTCATTTGTACTTCGTCTTTGGTGTATTCTCCATTTTCATCGACTAACGGTCCAACAGTTGAAGTAACTACTTTTTTCTTTCTGATATAACTATAGAATTCTTTCGGGTTTGTTTTACTTTGATTCGCAACATGTAACTCCAGGGTCTTTTTACTTTGCTTAATTAACTTTTTGGCTTTGCGTCGTAGCTCTACAAATTTCACCCGTTCTTCGTCATTTTCTGAGGATTTTAATCTATCATTAGCAAATTTTTTAGCAAGCAGACAGTCTGAAATATCTTTATTCCACCATTTGGGCTTATCATTATGGCCTGGACGCCGTATTTTCGATGGTATGCAGTCTTGCACTGCCTTAAGGTAAGTGGTTGTGAAACACTCCCAAGATGTATTTATGTCGTTATTGTTAGTCAGAAAGCTCCAGTCAGTTTCTTTAAGCTTTGATTTAAGTTTATGAAAATTTGCTTTCTTGAAATTAGGGACTTTCTCAATGCTGCTATTTGATTTGTTACTAGTAAACTTTAAAGTGAAAGTTATCGTACGATGGTCGCTGTTACTGAATTCATCACCAACATTCAAATTCTCTATTAATTCTTCTTTTGTTGTGAGTACAAGGTCAAGCACATTATTACCACGGGTCGGAGATTGTACAAATTGAAAAGTGAACTCTCTTGCAAGTTAGCATAGAGGTCGTGTCCAGAGTGTGAAGTAAGAATATCGCCCCATGTAGTCACGGGTAAGTTGAAATCGCCAAGAATTACGGTATCTTGTATGCTAGTTATTTCTGCAATTTGTTCATAAATTTCACTGTCAGTTTGCACTGATTGAGATGGGGGTCTGTATAATAAAGCTAGTGTTATTTTAGTTCCTCGTTTATTATTTAATAGTACGTAAGATATGTCTATATTCGCAATTTGAGGTTTTGACATTAAGACGGGATTAAGACTTTCCTTTATAAAAAAACAGAACTCCTCCTCCATTTCTATTGATCCGACTTTTCTCAAACATTGTATAACCAGGAAGCGTATATTCGGCTAAAAAGTATTTTTCTTCCGTATTTAACCAAGGTTCTGTAATGCCGATTATATCATAATGTTCTGTAAACACGATTTCCTCTAGATCTGAAAATTTATTGCGTATGCTACGAGCATTTATATAAAACACCTTAAGAGTATTAGAGTTGGATGTTACTGATTGTGCATTGTCTGAATTTTCAGTTCGTATTTGACTTGCACTACCCTGTCTGGGGTCTGGTTGACCCCGTTTTTTGAACGGAAATCCTTGACTGCATCGTTCAGCAGACGACCAAGACGTGCAGCTCCTACTTCATTGAGATGTACACCATCTCCTGAAAACAAAGATTTATCATAGTAAAAATGATCCCACGTGTCGACAAAGCCGATGTCCTCCTCCCTGCAGAGTTTGGCTAGTCGTCGATTTGTACTGGTAGCTATGTTGTAGAATCGGTTTTCTACATCAATCCGAGGAACAATTCCTGAAATTAAGATTCTATTAGATTTTTCCTTGAAGGACCTGATCAGCCGCCGGTACTTGCAAAGTAGTTCCTCTGACCGCGTCCGTTGGACATCGTTAGATCCAACGTGGATGACGTACATATAGTGCTTGCGGGGGAAAGCCTGGAAACCTCTTCCACAGCCGCAACAATGTCGTCCACGCCGCCACCTGGGATACAGAATCGCTTTCTGGTCCTGGGTGCCCTGGCGCAGAACTCGGTTAGTTGGCCACGGACCATGGAGTCGCCCACAAGCCGAACTTCGAAAGAGAGAGAGAGAGAGAGAGAGGGTAAGGGGTAGGAGGGAGAAGATAGGGGGGAATAGGGGGTAGGGAGAGAAAGGGGTATAAGGGGGGGTAATAGGGGGGGTAGGGGGATGGTAGCGGGGGGGGGGGGAGATAGGGAGGGGATTTTAAGGGGGGTAGGGGGGGATAGAAGAAGGTCAGAGCCGTGGTAATGATTTAGAAAGGTCACACAGAGAGAGAGAGAGAGAGAGAGGTAGGTACTATTATATCTGATATATACTGTATATATATATATTTTTTTTTAAAGAGACAATGAACGGAGGAAGGAAAACCACAGATAAAACAAAAAGGTCCATGTGCCTAAAGGCATCCTCCATTCATAAAATGTTTGTAACAACTGGATTTAAACTTTTGTTGATTGTAAGTTTGTGGAAAACTGGTGGTTAGGACAGAGAGAGTGAGAGTAAATCAGTGAGATAAAAGGTAATGTGTGTGTACAACAGAGCACAGGAAAAGCAAGCAACAACCTAGCTATTGATTCTTACGAGGCTGCTTGTAACTAAACTACCGATCCTATGTAAAAAAAATAAAAGGATAGCACAGTATAAAGTGGTGTGTGTGTGGGTGTGTATATATGTATGTAGGTGTGTATGTATGTGTGTGGGTGGGTGTGTGTATTTTTTATTTTTGTTTATGTTTTTTGTGTGGGTGGGTGTGTTTGTGTGTGTGTGATTTGTGTCTGTGTGTGTGTGTGTGTTACGAACTAAACTAGGAAACATATTTGTATGGCCGGTGAAGAAAGATGGGAGGAACGAAGGAAATAACAACGAAAATGCTGATAAACAGATAATAAAATAAAATAGGAAATATCAAGTAGAATATGGAATGGAAAACCAGGTATTTATTGAAGGAGGTAGTTTCTTTCTGGACCCCCTTCTCCCTCATGCTTAGCCACATTAGTTTGGGGGTTTTAAGACGTTCGCCCCCATTAGTTTGGTGATTTTAACACCTTTCGCCCCATTTCCTCGATCATACAATCTCCCCTATTCCCTCTACCTGACTCACTTCCGGCCCCCCTACTGACGGAAATGCCCCTGTGTGACCCCCCCACGGTAGGTCGGGATAAAGGGCAAGTCTGGGCATGTGTTAAAGGTCACTAGTCTGACGGCTTTATGGGGGGGGGAGGGGCGTTATGGAAAACCAGAAATGTGGTGGTTTACGAGGATTTTATTCACGATTATAACACCCCCCCCCCCCTCCCTCCCCCCCCCCTACTTATATTTACGGTCTATTAATTTGGTAAACCCTTTCAAGATTAGATGACGTTTTCTTTTCTTCTTTTCTTGTTTTTATTAGACGATTTTATTCAGATTAGGAAGGGTGTGTGGAAGTCTGAGGGTTGATTGAGACAGTATTGACCCTTAAAATTCCCACAGATGCTTCCTAAATGGTATAAAATCGTCTAATGATAGCCACAATAAGCTTGTCAACATTTGTCATAATCTTCAAAGGGTTAAGATAGACATATCATATTGCTCAAATTCGTATTGCTTGATATACAAGGAACATATATGAACATTATTTTCCTCAACACTTTCATATGTATATATGTTGTTGGAGTATATACAATATATATATATATATATATATATAATAAAGAACATGCTTAAGAAATATATCTCACTGTACGTACATTTATATCAATTTTGTTAGACTATAAATGTGTTTGTTTCACTTTTATTTGTATTGTTTATTTGTATTGTTTATTTGTATTGTTTATTTGTATTGTTTATTGTGCAGTTATCCTATATATATATTAAGGGAATGGCTATTTATCGGGACTAACTCTGTGATAGTAATAGAGAAAGGTTAGTTTTGGATAATAGTCATAGGGATAGTAAGGGATTCATTAAAGAGCAAGGTTAGTCGGGGTATGATAGTAGTAGGATAGTAAGGGGTTCGTAAAATAGGTTATATTAGTTAGTTAGGGAATATACTCATAGGATAGTCATATATGAGTGAAATAATATTGTTAGTTAGGGAATATAGTCATAAGATAGTAAGGAATTCGTAAACTAGGATTGTTAGTTTGGGAATTAAGTCATAGGATAGTAAGGGATTCGTAAAATAGGATAGTTAGTTAGGGAATATACTCATAGGATAGTCATATATGAGTGAAATAGGATAGTTAATTAGGGATTACTGTATAGTCATAGGATAGTAAGGGATTCGTAAAATAGGATAGTTAGTTAGGGAATATACTCATAGGATAGTAAGATATGATTGAAATAGGATACCCGGTAGTTAGTTAGGGAATATAGTCACAGGATAGTTTAGAGATGAATGGAATATGATACTTAGAGAATATAGTCATACAACAGTAAGGTATTCGTATAATAGGATAGTCAGTTAGTGATGCTGATAGTCCGACCAGTATAATTCCCTCTCTACTCTCCTCTCCCCTCTGCATCTATCCCCCCCTCCCCAACTCTCCCTGTGTCCCCACCCTCACTCCTTCCATGTGTCCCTCCCCCCCCCCCCCCCTCCCCCAGGTAGCCACAGTTATATCTCACATTCCAACTGCACAAACTAGGTCACACAGGCTGGTGCTGTGATGTGTGAGTGCTTGGTTCCATGGTGGGTTCAGTTCAGTTTGTGCAGGCAGTGGTTTGCGCAAATTTAGGTTATCATTAGAGTTCTGGTTTACTAATTATTGTCATGGGCCTTGATCCGCGAGGGGGTGGCCACGAATAAATCTCCTCCTCCAGCGAAATAATTCAGTCGCTTCTCTAGCTTGTTTCGGCGGAGGGTGGCTAATGCCCAACCACCCATTAAAGGTGGAGGGTTGTTAATGTCTAACCATCCATTAGAGGTCTATTCTAGTTTGCGCTCATCGCCTATAGAACCGTATCGCGATGCACTAAATCAAAATAATGCCTGATGAGATAGCTGCAAGAATTGAAGCAGTCCTTGTCGAAAATCAAGTCGATGTTACACGAAGATTTTGAATGTAAGAATACGTATCAGTTGTTGACTTCTTGTCCATGGAACCGGCTGGTATTTTAGCAAGTAACCTCGAATTTGCATGATAAAAGTATGTGCTAAAAATGCCTGGCACACTGAGCGGTATAACACAACGATAGCTCTGGGACTCTAACTTGCTTTTCCGTTAGAGAATTTGGTTGAAGATTAGTTTGTAAATATTTAAAGTAAAGGTCAACGCACGGAGAAAAGTTGGTGATATATAAATTTGTTTTATAAATATATTAAACTAATTTACCTCTCCTTTGACTATTACATAATGAGTAGCAGTTGGGG
>CM064517.1:25501839-25516839 GCA_032716605.1 Paralithodes platypus
CCTTCCGCACCTGAAGAAAATCGTCTAATAATAGCCAGAAAACAGAAAAACAATGGTTTGCGAATCTGTATCAGGAACTAATGCCTCGTCTATTGATAACACAAAAGTCATACGAAAAATGGTGGAATAATGTATGATTTGTTTATTCATTGTTATTTTGTATATACACTTCTGTGTGTGTGTGTGTGTGTGTGTGTGTGTGTGTGAGAGAGAGAGAGAGAGAGAGAGAGAGAGAGGATGACCTAGATGGAAAGGAGCAAAAAAAGGCAGGTGAGGTAGGGGATGCGTGACTCTCTCTCTCTCTCTCTCTCTCTCTCTCTCTCTCTCTCTCTCTCTCTCTCTCTCTCTCTCTCTCTCTCACACACACACAATACTAAAACTATAACCCATCGAAATAAGCTGAAAAGGAAACTGCCCTAAATAGTATACAGTACTAATCAAATACTATCTGTCTCCACACCCCACACGCCCAAAACTATCAGTAAATACTATCTGTCTCCACACCCCACACGCCCACACAATCTAGTAATACACTGTCTCCACACCCCACACGCCCAAAACTATCAGTAAAACCATGTGCTCCTAAATAGGATACACATTCATGCTAATTATAATATTCTGGATGGTGAAAATGCTAGGATTACATGTCAAAACGTATTAAAATGTGTGTGCGTTTGTGGGGGAGGGGATGAAGGGGAGGGGGGGAGTGTTTAAATGTGGAGGTGTGTGCATGGCCGTTTGTGACTGTTCTGTGTTTGTATGTGTATGTTGGGTGTGTAAGGAAGGGAGAGAGAGTGAGTGAGTGAGTGTGTGTGTGTGTGTGTGTGTGTGTGTGTGTGTGTGTGTGTGGTGTATGTGTGTGGGTGTATATGGGTGGAACAACACTGCCTGGTTGAGTGGCTATGTGGGTGACCTAGAGGACATATCATGGAATACGTTAGTCATACATTAGGGCAAAGGCTAGGAGTGTATGTGTGTGTGTGAGTGTGTGTGTATCTGTGTCTGTGGATGTGTGTGGGTGTATATGGGTGGAACAACACTGCCTGGTTGAGTGGCTATGTGGGTGACCTAGAGGACATATCATGGAATACGTTAGTCATACATTAGGGCAAAGGCTAGGAGTGTATGGCAGCACAAAGATATATACAGTATATAATGGATTTGGGGCAAGTGAATAATATGTACTGATGATCAAGATTAGTGTCCATCAACCCCACCTCCTCCTCCTTCTTCTTCTTCTTCTTCTTCGTCTTCGTCTTCGTCTTCGTCTTCGTCTTCTTCTTTTTTTTTTTCCATCTTCATATCATTCTTCTTCTTTTTCTGTTTTTTCTTCTTCTTCTTCTTCTTCTTCTTCTTCGACTTCATTTCATTCTTCTTGTCTTTAATTTTCTTTTCGTCAATCCCTTCTTCTTCGTCTTCGTCTTTTTCGTCTTAATTTCCTTCTTCCTTTCTGATGTTTTTATATTTAATGAAAAAATATGAAAGGGCTGTGGCATTGCATCATATTAATTGCAACATTTCGTAATCATCCATATATTTCACTATATAAAATATTCGCAGTACCTATATAGTTAAAATAAGTACATGGCAATTTTCCGTTAGCTGAAAAAAATAAAAAATAAAACAAAACTTCACACAACTTTTTAAGGGGAGGTATTTAGTTTGTTCCCCAGACCTCCATCAAGCTTAAAATTACACCCCCTTGAGTCCCTTTCAAGATATATTTGTACATTTTTCGGTAGAAAAATGTCCCGGCCAAAGGCCGGTTCCTCTTAAATTACAGGCTCGCTATCGCTCGCCAGGATAAAATTGACACCTGAATGGCACGAAAGGTCTTAATATGGGGTGAAAGTTCTTAAAATCGTTAAACTAATGGGGCAAACGTTTTATAATATCAAAAGCAATGGGGCTAAACATGAGGGAGAAAGAGTTCAAGAAAAAAGTCCCTCAAGTGGAAATCTCCCCTTAACTTCTACTGTCAACTATTACACGATGTTAATCAGTTTAAACAGGGACTCCAGCAATTACCAGGCTGCTTCAACCTAACTCACTTAACTCTCTTGACTACTGACTACGACAGATCCTTCTTAAACTCCACAACGTCGTCTAAATATAGCTAGAATAATATATAAAAGACGTCGCCGGTACAGGAGGGGTTAATTCAGCTCTAAATTTATAGCATTTATAACACCTCGTTATTTGATCAGTATTGCTCCAAAATGTCGGCGAAAGAAGATGAAGAAAATGGGGCACTGGAGATAAAGAAAACGGTGTGTTCTTATCTTCAGGGGGTAAGGAGAGAGAGAGAGAGAGAGAGAGACAGAGAGAGAGAGAGAGAGGTTGAGGTTATGGGGTATAATCGGGGTCAACAGTCGTGTAATATCGGCGGCGTCACACGGATATTATTTCCGGCGTCTTTACTATCCATTATCTCATTTTACCAAAGTCAAATTTTACTCAAATCAAAGTCACACACGTCGATTAAATCACTCTAGTGATAAGGGATGATTTATGTATTTATTAATGTATTTATTTGTTTATATGTATATATTATATATATATGTGTTCTTCCCTGTGCTTAAAATGATATCTCCAAGACCTACATCGAGATAAATTTATGCATTTTTCGGTAAAAAAAAAATGCGCTGACCGAAGGCAGGTTCCTTCTAAATTGCTGGCTTAAAATAGACGAAGAAGTGGAGCGAAAGGTCATAAAATATCCAGACTAATGGGGCGAACGTCTTTCAATATCAAAACTAGTGGAGCTAAGCATGAGGGAGAAGGGTGGTCCGGGTAGTGCTTGGTTTTGGGGCTATATATTTATGTATTAATTTACTTTTGAGTTTCCTCGCTAGACCTCCATCAAGCTTAGGAAAACACCCCCTAGACCCCCTTCAAACACCCCCTAGACCCCCTTCAAACACCCCCTAGACCCCCTTCAAACACCCCCTAGACCCCCTTTCAAGATGAATTTGTAAATTTTTCGGTAGAATAATATCCCGGCCGAAGGCCGATTCCTTCTAAAATTAGAGGCTCGCTAGCGCTCGCCAGGAAAAAATCGACACCTAAAGGGCATGAAAGGTTTTAATATTGACTACAAAAATGAGGCAAAAGGTCTCAAAATCGCCAAACTAACGGAACGAACGTCTTAAAACCTCAGAACTAGCATGCTAAACATGAGGGAGAAGGGGGTCCAGAAAAGCGAGTAGTACCCCCTTGAGTTAGTAGTACCTGAACTGGGTGACGATCGCACATAATTCAGGTAATCGAAGGTAAGGAAAATATAATCCTAATTAAATAATTTCACTCCCAACACCAACCATCCTCTAATTAAAATATTGAAAGCGTGTGATCCTCCCGGGATTCGAACCTGGGATACCACATACAGAACCTAAACACTCGAACCATTACACCACCAAGACAGTTAAGGGGAGATTTCCACTTGAGGGATTTTTTTCTTTACCCTTTTCTCCCTCATGTTTAACCCCATTGCTTTTGAGATTTTAAGACGTTCGTCCCATTAGTTTGGCGATTTTAAGAACTTTCACCCCATTTATGTCACTTTTAAGACCTTTTGTCCCATTTAGGTGTCGATTTTTTCCTGGCGAGCGATAGCGAGCCTGTAATTTAAGAGGAACCGGCCTTCGGCCGGAACATTTTTCTACCGAAAAATGTACAAATTTATCTTGAAAGGGGGTCATGGGGGTGTAATTTCAAGCTTGATGGAAGTCTAGGAAACACACTAAAAACCTCCCCTTAAGGGTTCAGCACATGGCCACGATTGATATCCATTTATCGAATACAAAAACTAATAATATACAAAAGACATCCATGGATAATTATCACAAAGACATCCATGGATAATTATCACAAAGACATCCATGGATAATTCTCACAAAGACATCCATGGATAATTATCACAAAGACATCCATGGATAATTATCACAAAGACATCCATGGATAATTATCACAAAGACATCCATGGATAATTCTCACAAAGGTTTGACAATATGATAGAGAAAGGGCTTATCACGAAAGCAAAGAATAAATATAAATTAAATAGAATAATTATACTCTATATCAATAAAGTAATTAATAGAATAAATATACTCTATATCAATAAAGTAATTAATAGAATAATTATACTCTATATCAATAAAGTAATTAATAAACATAACGTATTAATACTAATAAGTTAGGCTAATAGATGTAATAATCAATGAAGTATTATGAGAAAGTAGAGAAGCGGAATTAGTGAAGTAAACAATAATAATTATACACACATCATATGAATTATGACTGTTTTTAAGAGGACAGTGGCTGCTTTTTTGGCCTATTAATTTATGTATGCATTTTGTTTTTAGTTTCCTCGCTAGACATCCCTCAGACGTAGAAAAACATCCTCTAGACCCCCCCCCCCCCTTTAAGATAAATGTGTACATTTTTCGGTAGAAAAATACCACTTCCTCTTATAATTACAGGCTCGCTATCGCTCTCCAAGAAAAAAATCGACACCTAAATGGCAAGATAGGTCTTAAAATTGACAACGAAATCGGACGAAAGGTCTTAAAATCGCCAAACTAATGGGCTTAACGTCTTAAATTCTGAAAACTAATGTGGCTAAACTTGAAAGAAGATGGTTGACCAGACAAACGACCCACCTCCCCTTAATTGGTGAAGAGAGGTAGAGAGAAACAAACAAAACACAAACGCTAGTAAAGTAAGATCTTGTGAGGGGGGGGGGGGGGGGGGATTCAGGACCCACTTCTCCCTCATGTTTAGCCCCATTAGGTTAGATCATTTTAAGACATTCGCTCATTAGTTTGGTGATTTTGAAACCTTTCGTGCCATTAAGGTGTCGATTTTTTTCCTGCCGGGTAAATGCACAAATTTATCTCGAAAGGGGATATTGGGATTAATTATAGAGTATATATATATATATATATATATATATATATATATATATATATATATATATATATACATACAGTATACATTGTGTGTGTGTGTGTGTGTGTCTAGATAGATAGATAGATAGAAATTTCCCTATGAAGAGAAAATCCATGAGCAAGAAGAATATATTATTGGCTGTGGCTGAAAACCGTAAGTGAATGGGTGAGGGAAAACAAAGGGGAGACGAGAACAAGGAAGAAGAAGAAGAAGAAGAAGAAGAAGAAGAGAAGAAGAAGAGAAGAAGAATAAGAAGAGGAAGAGAAGAAGAAGAAGAAGAAGAAGAAGAAGAAGAAGAAGAAGAAGAAGAAGAAGAAGAAGAAGAAGAAGAAGAAGAAGAAGAAGAAGAGAAGAAAAGAAGAAGAAGAAGAAGAAGAAGAAGAAGAAGAAGAAGAAAGAAGAAGAAGAAGAATAACAGAAGAAGAAGAAGAAGAAGAAGAAGGAAGAAGAATAAGAAGAAGAAGAAG
The DNA here is from genome assembly GCA_032716605.1 of Paralithodes platypus. Lineage (NCBI taxonomy): Eukaryota > Metazoa > Arthropoda > Malacostraca > Decapoda > Lithodidae > Paralithodes > Paralithodes platypus. The sequence goes on from CM064517.1 coordinate 25,507,257, forward strand.
AAGAAGAAAGAAGAAGAAGAAAGAAGAAGAAGAAGAAAGAAGAAGAAGAAGAAAAAGAAGAAGAAAGAAGGGAGATAGGGAAGGGGAGAAAAGAAGAAGAAGAAGAAGAAGAAATAAGAAGAAGAAGAAGAAGAAGAAGAAGAGAGAAGAAGAAAGAAGAATAAGAAGAAAGAAGAAGAAGAAGAAGAAGAAGAAGAAAGAAAGAAGAACAAAGGAAAGATATGAAGAAGAAGAGAATGAGAGAGAGAGAGAGATAAGAGAGAAAGAGAGAGACACAGAGAGAGAGAGAGAGAGAAGGGATACTGACCCTATAGTGAGGGAGGGGGGGGGGGGGGGGGTGAAGGTCACTATAAGATTGGGGCCACCCGTTATGGGGGGATGGAGGTGGGGGTGATTGAAGGGGGGGGAGGTAAGATGAGAGGGGGGGGGGGAGAGTTCGTTAAGGAAACCCTTCTACTAAAATGTATATCTTTAATAATATAATTAGGTGTGTGTGTGTTCGTGTGTAGGCCTATTTGTGCGTTATGTGTGTGCGGTGTGTGTGTGTGTGTGTGTGTGTGTGCGCGTGCGGTGTGTGTGTGTGTGTGTGTGTGTGTGCTCATATGTTTGTGTGTGAGTATGTGTGTATAGTAGCTAACAAAGATAACTCATAGAGCGAGAGAGATACTTTATATATATATATATATATATATATATATATATATATATATATATATATATATATATATATATATAGTATATACATATATATATATATATATATATATATATACAACTTACATATTATAAATAACTCAAAAACAAGATTTAGCTATTCAAGAAATATGTTAAGCTTGTTTAGTTAGCCTGCCGTTATGTTGTACACAATAGATATACTAGCTTAAACACAGTAAGTTATGTACGGTCGCGCTAATAAGTCATGTCCCAGCTGTCATTACGTTTGGCTTGCTCTGTGCTGTATTAATGTCTGTCAGATGTTAAATAGGGTGGGTGAGTGTAGGAACATGTTGGTATATCTCACTCACAAAGAAGAAATCATGTGTAAATAATGTGGATACCAATTATTGATCAAAACATACTTAGTGCCGAGACATCACTTATTAGCGCGATTGTACCAGTTATTTATGTTGGCGGGTGTACAGAATGGGGGTCGGGGGGGGGGGGGGTACTATTGTGGGGGTCAAGGGGGGTTTTATTATTTATTTATATTGTTTTATTTATTTAGTTTCCTCCCTAGACCTCCATAAAGGTTAAAAAATACCCTCAAGACCCCCTTTCAAGATAAATGTTTTCATTTTGTTTTCGGTAAACAAATACCCCTAGCAAACGCTGGTTCCTCCTATATTGCAGGCTTGCTATCGCTCCCCGGAAGAAAATCGACATTTAAATGACAAGAAAGGTTTTAAAAATGACAAGCGAAATTTGGCAAAAGTTCTAAAAATAGCCAAACTAATGGAGCAGACGTCTTCAAATCACAAAACTAATGGGGCTAAGCATGAGGGAGAAGAGGGCCCAGAAAAGTACATCTCCATAACTCGTGAACAAAGATAATTTAGTGGATAATCTAGAGGCGTTGAGGTGAAAAGGGAAGACAACAAAGACAGATGAAGGAACAGAGGTGGTACAGAAAAAGGGGCGTGGTACAGAAAAAGGGGCGTGGTATGGGGAAGGAGGGCGTGGTAGGGGGAAGAGGGGCGTGGTAGGGAGAAGGGGGGCGTGGTAGGGAGAAGGAGGGCGTGGTAGGGGGAAGGGGGGCGTGATAAGGTGAAGGGGACGTGTTAAGGGGGGGTCACCGTTTTTTTTATCTTTCTCTCTTTTTCTCTCTTTCTCTGGCTTGTATCCATTCGGCCCCATTCAGCCAACTGTTTTAAGACGTTTATCCCCATTCAGGTGTCGATTTCTTCCTGGCGAGCGATAGCGAGCCAGCATTGTATGGAGAAATCCGGCTTCGCCGGAGAAATATTTCTATCGAAAAATGTACAAATTTAGCTTGCTGTCAAAACAAATATATATATGCTGGCACGCTACCGCTCGCCAGGAAAATATTGACACCTGGATGGGGGTAAACGTCTTAAAACAGTAGGCTGAATGGGGCCGTATGGATAAAAGCCAAAGAGAGAGAGAGAGAAAGATAAATAAGCGAGGTTGGCTCCCTTAAGAACAGAGGGGAGTACGGTTTTTTCGCCCACGAGTCTTTTCGCCCACGAGTCTTTTCGCCCACGTGTCTTTTCGCCTCCACTAGGAGTCTTTTCGGCCTAACAATGTAGTTTGTTCGCCCAATCAATAGAGGCCATTCGCCCACACTAAGTTCGTTCGCCCACATTATTAAATAATATAGTTACGTTTCCTATTTAGCATTGAGCTCCCTTATTCAGAGAGCGAGAGAGAGAGATAATGAGAGAGAGAGAGAGAGAGAGAGGGGGGGGGGGGGGAGGGGAGGGGAGGGGGGAGGAAGGAGGATGAATATTGAAGAGGTAAATACAATAAGGTGAGTGGAGTGATTGTTAAGATCCATTATGTCATACCTGTGGTGATTCTACAAACTATGTCGGTATATATAGTTTCCTTGACACAGTCGTTACGGGAACACCTGTATATTAAGGGGAGATGGTTCACTTTTTGCCCGATTTTTGCATGTATTCATTATTTTTCTAGTTTCCTCCCTAGACCTCCATCAAATTAAAACAAACAAAAAAAACATCCATTACATCCCCCTTCTAGATTAATTTGTACATTTTTTGGTAGAAAAATTTCCCGGGCGAAGGCCGGTTCTTCCAACATTACAGGTTCACTATCGTTCGCCAGGGAAAAAATCGACACCTAAATAACACGAAAGGTCTAAATATTGACGACGAAATGGGGCGAAAGGTCTTATAATCGACTAACTAATAGGGCAAACATCTTAACATATGACAACTAATGGGGCTAAACATAAGGGAGAAAGTGGTCCAGAAAACCGGCCCATCTCCCCTTCATTGAAACGAGGTGAATTAGAAGTGAGGTTGTAAGGAATATTTATACCAACATTCTATTTTGAAGAGACAAAATGTTATCATCAAACTATAGAACATACATATGCAGCCTTTGAAAACCAATAAGGAGTGTGGGCTAACAAACTTGAAGCTGTGGGCGAACAGACTTCAAGGTGTGGGCGAACGGACTTTAGTGATTGGACAAAAGGACTTCCTTGTGTGGGCGAATTAATTGCTTTCATTGGGCGAATGGACCTCCTTGTGGCGAACGGACTGCGAAGTATGGGCGAAAATACCCGTGGGCGAAAAGACTGTAAACCGAGCAGAGGTGGCAGGGAAGGAGGTGGTAGGGACAGGAGGGTGTGGTAGGGACAGGAGGGTGTGGTAGGGACAGGAGGGTGTGGTAGGGACAGGAGGGTGTGGTAGGGACAGGAGGGTGTGGTAGGGACAGGAGGGTGTGGTAGGGACAGGAGGGTGTGGTAGGGACAGGAGGGTGTGGTAGGGACAGGAGGGGATGGTAGGGACAGGAGGGTGTGGTAGGGACAGGAGGGTGTGGTAGGGACAGGAGGGTGTGGTAGGGACAGGAGGGGGTGGTAGGGACAGGAGGGGTGGTAGGGACAGGAGGGTGTGGTAGGGACAGGAGGAGGTGGTAGTGACAGGAGGGTGTGGTAGTGACAGTAGGGTGTGGTAGTGACAGTAGGGTGTGGTAGTGACAGGAGGGTGTGGTAGGGACAGGAGGGTGTGGTAGTGACAGTAGGGTGTGGTAGGGACAAGAGGGGGTGGTAGGGACAGGAGGGTGTGGTAGGGACAGGAGGGGTGTAGGGACAGAGGTGGTGGAGGGACAGGGGGGGGTGTGGTAGGGACAGGAGGGGGTGTGGGACAGAGGGGTTGGTAGTAGGAGGGGGGGTGTGGTATGGTCATGGAAGGGGGGGGGGGGGGGGCATAATAGGGGTGGCGGAACAACAGGTTGGTTGACAAGTTATCTGAGTGGTGGTCAGTAAAACAGATGGACCCTCAATATTAGAAACATTCCACCACATACCTCCCCCCCCCCCCTCTATCACGCCCACCTATCTCATCTCGCCCATTGTTTACCTCGTCGTCTACCTTGTCCAACCTACTGTAGTGCCCCTTCTGAGGTGTTCATATATATATATATATATATATATATATATATATATATATATATATATATATATATGTTAGTAAAGCCAGGTAATACATTTTCTTTAATACATACGAGGTTGAAAGAAATGGCAATTTCTGCGTTGGAAATTTTATTATTCAAAGTTTCCAGGTCTCTGATGAGTTTTCGCTGGGTGGCAGGAAGTAGATGAATGAGATGAGCAAAATTCATGGTGGTACAGGGTTACATTAATGTACATGATGATACAGGATATACGACGCTTATCAAGTAAGGGTAGAATGATATAAAAGGTAAACAGGAAGGGTATATAGAATACCCCTAGAACACCCCTCCACCAATAGCAGACTTTTGCCCCCTGATTTTCGCCTCCTCTGATCCTCCACCCTCTATATATACCCTTCCTGTTTACCTTTTATATCATTCTACCCTTACTTGATAATGCTGGTTGTCCAGTGAAACGCGTCGTATATCCTGTATCATCATGTACATTAATGTAACCCTGCACCACCATGAATTTTGCTCATCTCATTCATCTACTTCCTGCCACCCAGCGAAAACTCATCAGAGACCTGGAAACTTTGAATAATAAAATTTCCAACGCAGAAATTGCCATTTCTTTCAACCTCGTATGTATTAAAGATTATATATATATATATATATATATATATATATATATATTATGTATATATATATACAGTATATAATACTAGATTAAGATACAATAGGTGTGTTCCCAGCCTTGGATTGTGTGTTGGAGTCATGTAAACAGGTAGAAACAATGAGATTTTTATAAGACATTGATGGGCCGTGGAAAGGTTTATGGGTAGCAATGGACCACATCTAGGATGATCTAGCCAACAATCAAACGAATTGGACGAAACTGAAAACTATAATGTGGATATACTGTACGTTCCCTGTGAAGGTTCCCATTAGTAGAACAATACAGCTCATTATCCCTGGTAGGTCATTTGTTTTTTGTGTTATTCTATGTGGATGAGTGCCTCCTCCAGAGTTGAAAGAGTGACAGGGCCAAAATCAAGGTATGTTCGAGCCAAAATGCCTGGACACACGGAGTTTGAAGTAATTTAAGTCATAGGAGGAGGGAAAGATTTATTCAGGGAGAGAGTTCCGGAGCTCAGCTGTTGCATAGAGGAAAGATTGGGAATCTTGTTTCCCACTTGGTTTGTGAGTTGCACAGAGTAGGGGTGGGATTGTGTTGCAAGACGGGTGCTACATACTCTACGTAGAGGAGGTGTTATACACTAAGAGAGCTCTGAGGAACACTGATTATTGTAATAGCGGTAGAATAGCGAGAGAGATGCAACATTGCGGTGAAGAGAGAGAGATTGCAGAGAATCGGTGAGTGAACGTGAGTTAATGAGACGAAAGGCTTTCTTTTCTACTTTGTCTAGAAGTGCTGTGTGAAAGGATCTTCCCCACACATACGAACAACACTCATTACACGGCCGACTGTGCCTTTGAACAGAGCAAGAAGCTGTGCAGGGGTGAAGAACCCCCGGAGGCGGTTGAGCACACCCAGCTTCTGGGAAGCTGTTTTAGCAATAGTGGGAACAGGAACCCTTTTAGTTTAATAGTGAAAAAGGTGTGACTCACATGTCTTGAATTAAAAAACTAGGATACACACCCTGTAAGAGAATCTCACTACTTTAAAATGTCCTCTGAAAATTGAATGGCGAACGTTTTATGGATATTATAATTTTAACCAAAGACCGCGTTGAGAATTTTAAACAAATTATATATTCCATCGAATACGCTGAATAAAGTGTCAGTCACTATTTACCTCTGCAAACGAAGTTAGAGGGGGTTGGTTTTGGTCTCCATTTGTTTGTCTGTTCGTTTGTCTGTGGGTAAATAGGTTTTGCGCCAAGTCTTTGTAATTAACAAAATAAACGATAGTAACAGTACAAAAATATGTTAGACTCTTCTTCCGAATTATGTAGACTAAGTTATACCCTGTTCTAAATAAGTAGGCCAAAATTCTTAAACATAAATCTCTATAACTCACAAACAACTAGAGTAATAGAGTTAATATGTCTACCGTTTGGGAAGGGTCAGCCAGGGAATAGGTGTGGAAATGTACAGCCCATTTGCTTTAGCCCCTTCTTAGCTATAGAGGTTGGGAGTCAGGATTTCTGGCCTACCTATTTGGAACAGGGTATAGCAGATAAACAAGTGATAAACAGATAAACAAACAGGTGCCCGGATAAACAGTGACCCTGATAAACACGTAAACACATTACGGGGAGATTTGTCACTTACGGGGTGTTTGTCTGGCATATTTGACCTGGCCTCTTTGTAATATGAACTCTTAACCCTGATCTGTCTCTTAACCCGTTCAGCACGATGACGCATTTATATCTTTTATGTTGGATAAAGTTAGACGAATTTGTGCAGTTTAAGAAGGACCTATGATATTCAAAGGGTTTATAGAGATGGTATTTACCCCTTTGAGCTCTAGAGGCAGATTAGAAGCTAAAGAAAATTGACTAATGGTAACCAGAATCAGTTTTAAAAAATACGTCATCGTGTTGAAGGGTTTAACAATAATCTACCTTGAGCCCAGTAGCCGATACCTAATATAAAGTAGCTCCTTAGAACCTTAGTACAATAACGCTACCTATTAAAGGGTGCCGGAAAAAGCGTTGGTGTGACTCTACCTAAAGAAGTCCTTGGTATATGTCAGCGTTACGGAGGCTCGGTGCCGTAAACCATAATATATATTACAGGTACAAATCTCACCTTAATTACTGACACACCTTTACCCCTCCTCTCAGGTTAACGGAGAGGTTTATTTGTTCTTTATTATATTGATCTATTTATTATTGTTTTAGTTAGTTTATATATTTATCTATTTAACCCTTTGAAGCTCTGACGCGTTTTAGCAGTTTATTTTGGCTATCATTAGACGATTTTATGCTGGTTAGGAAGGATCTGTGGGTATTAAAAGGGTATAAATACTATCTCAATCAACCCTCTGACTTCCATATACCGTTACTAATCTGAATAAAATCGTCTATTAGTAGCCAGAAACAGAACAGAAACGCGTGTTGGAGCTTGAAAGGGTTAATATTGTTTTAGTTTCCTCCTCAAACATCATTCAAGCTTAAACACATTCTCAAGATCCCCCTTAAAGATTAATTTGTACTTTTTTCGGTAGAAACATTTTCCGGCCGATGGCCAGCTCCTCCAAAATTACAGGCTCGCTTTCGCTCGCCAGGAAAAAATCGACAAACTAATGGGGCGAACGTCATAAAATCTCAACACTTATTGGGATAAACATGAGGGAGAAGGGGGTAAACAAAATCGTTGGTATGTGTGGGCGTTAGGGAGACTGGGTGCTGTAAACCAGATATATTACAGGTACAAATCTCACCTTAATTACGTACACACCTTTACCCCGCTGACGTTAACTGCTTTCCAATCATCCCAAACAAAACATACTTTTTTTTTTCCTTCTTCTTCTTCTTCTGATGGAGATATGCCTTTTCTTCGTCCACTTTGTTTTTATTTATATATTTTGTGTTTATTTATTTTGTTATTATTATATATTTGTTTTATGTAGATTCCTTAGCATTCACAAATTACTATATTATTGGTATTTTGACAAATGACAAATCCAGCTCTGTAGCTATCCTTGAATTGCTGTGCAAATTCAACATAATTTTGACCTTACACAAACTGCCCTTAGCAAACAAAATATATGAATGAAAATAAATGTAAACAAAACTTTTAAAGTATTTATATATTTTGTATATGGGTTTATTGAATATTTGTTTAATTTTGTGTTATATATTTATTTATTTGATGATTAATATTATTATTATTATTATTATTATTATTGTTTTTATTTTTTTATTTTTTTTAAACCGAAGACTACCTGGTGTGCGAATTTCGGCGTTCCTTCTTCGTCTGCACTCCAGGTATGTGGGACCAAATGACACCCTATAATTTGTTGCTGCTTGACGTGACCCATAGACCTGTTTGTCTGGCTATGTTCATTACGGCTCGACCACAGGTATGAGGCGGTCTTTGGCACAGGTAGAGAGACTTTAGGGTTGGGTGTGGGTGGGTAGGGGTGGTGTGGGGGTGTGGGGATGGAAGATGTGAGGAACAAAGGAGTACAAAGGAAAACTAGCAACAACAGTCCTTGCGACCCCTCAAGGTTACTTGCCCTTGAAATACTGCTGTTTCTAGTGTCCAACAGTATTTCAGAGAGATAAAAAAGTGAAAAGGAAATACAGTACCTCCCTGTGGATTAACATGGCAGGGAGGGGGTACAATATTAATGGAAAAGGAGTCACAAGAACGTTTTAATTTTTTTGTATTTATTTATTTATTTATTTATTTTTTATTTCACGTATTTATTTGTATTTTCGTATTTTGTATTTTATTATTATTATTATTATTATTATTATTATTATTATTATTATTATTGTATTTTATATTTTTCAATTATATTTATTTATTATTTATATATTCTATTGTATATACTTATTTACCTATTTTGTTTTTTGGGGGGAGGGGAGGGGGGACCTCTGGCAACATTTCACCCGTAATTTAATTTTGGTAATGATTCAGGAGGTTGTTGTTGTTGTTGTTGGTTTTGTGTGTTTCAACATTTTGGAAAAATATTGAGGTTGTTTTGTTCTCACCAGACTTTAAATTGGCATGTCACTATATGTGTACACTGGTGACCTCGGGATTGGGCCCATACGGTATTGGGCCTACTTAGGTTAGGTTAGGTTAGGTTCCAATCCCGTGGGCCCAATCCCGTATGGGCCCAATTCCGTATGGGCCCAATCCCTATGGAACCGTGTACACTGTGATTACCCAGATGTTGTAGCGATATGTGTTATTAATTATGAACATTATATGATGCATAGATATCGTAGTAGATAACCTAATAACCCTACAATATACTTTATGTCAAGCGGTTAGATGGTAAAGACGATTATATATATATATATATATATATATATATGTTAGTAAAGCCAGGTAATACATTTTCTTTAATACATACGAGGTTGAAAGAAATGGCAATTTCTGCGTTGGAAATTTTATTATTCAAAGTTTCCAGGTCTCTGATGAGTTTTCGCTGGGTGGCAGGAAGTAGATGAATGAGATTAGCAAAATGTAACCCTGTACCACCATGAATTTTGCTAATCTCATTCATCTACTTCCTGCCACCCAGCGAAAACTCATCAGAGACCTGGAAACTTTGAATAATAAAATTTCCAACGCAGAAATTGCCATTTCTTTCAACCTCGTATGTATTAAAGAATATATATATATGTATATATATATATATATATATATATATATATATATATATATATATATATATATATATATATATATATAAAGAGAGAGAGAGAGATAGTAAAATATTTAGGGGTACTGGAGTTCTGATAGGAGTTTGGTTGAGAAATATCGAGACCAGCCA
>CM064517.1:25521839-25534339 GCA_032716605.1 Paralithodes platypus
CTCAATTGTCGTAGTGAATTAGGTCTCTTAAATACAAACTATTGTCGTAGTGAATTAGGTCTTTTAAATACAAACTATTGTCGTAGTGAATTAGGTCTTTTAAATACAAACTATTGTCGTAGTGAATTAGGTCTTTTAAATACAAACTATTGTCGTAGTGAATTAGGTCTTTTAAATACAAACTATTGTCGTAGTGAATTAGGTCTTTTAAATACAAACTATTGTCGTAGTGAATTAGGTCTTTTAAATACAAACTATTGTCGTAGTGAATTAGGTCTTCTAAATCAAAACTCAATTGTCAGTTCTATAATAATTGTACGAGACTCTTGCCATATGTCTAGGAATGCAGGTGTGTGTATCTTACCTATTATGAACTTTGATCATTAATACATACTTTGCATACCATCATATTAATGTCTTCAACTCTCACGATAACTGCGGAATGTGTGATGTATTTTACCAATTATCCGTAAATATAGAGTTAAGGCCTTTTTATTATTATTTTGTTTTACCCCAATCTGTGTTTTGGTTAACAGTAATATTACCAGATATCTACTTAGTAAAAAAAAAAAAACGAATACGGTTTCCTATCTCTTTTTACTAAAATATTGTCATGTCTGTCTCGCATCTCTCAATATCAAAGAAACTGCAGCCCTGCCTCCAGCCTTCAAAACTAAAACAATCTACAGGGTGTCTTTTCTTCTCCCAGTAAATAAGACAAAAAATCAAAACAAATGTGTAGGGTTCTTTTCTATCTCTAAATAAATATAAGTTTTAAAAAGAGGAACACTCGGTAGAGCGCATAACTCCACTAACGTTTTTTTTGTTTTTTTGTGTTTTTTTTCCAACCCATTAAAATAACTATTTTCTATGGATCTGGGTTCCAGGATATGATCCGGATCGCCTCCTAAATTATATAACTTCTTCCTTAGCGCATAATATTATTATACTCTCTGCCCACAAAATAGCGTGAAAATCGTTTAATAAATTATTGATCGCCTCCTAAGCTTCATAACTTCTTCCTTGGCGCATATCCTATCTCCCCACCAATGTTCGTATAAATCGGTTCACAGCTTTGTGAGATATCTAGTTTATAGACAAGCAAACAGACAGACATACAAACAAATAAATGGAGTCAAAACATAAGCTCCGTCCAACTTCGCTGGCGTAGGACAATATCACCAGTGGCACCAAGATGGCGGAGGTTGGCCGATTTATGTTACTATAGGGACCCTATAGGCTCTCCTTTGGTAGAGCCTACGTGACCCAAGACAGTGGCACCAGACAGGCCTATGCACTTTTTTTTTTTTTTTTTTTTTTTTTTTTTTTTTTTTTTTTTTTTTACCTCCGTGTCTGTTTGCCTGTAAACAAGATATTTTAGAAAATTATGAACCGATGTTCACAACATTTAGTGGGCAGATAGGATATGCGCCAAGGAAGAAGTGAATCATTGTACATTAGGAGGCAATCGGGATCATATGTCCCACTGATGTCATTGTTGTACATTTAAAATGGCCCCTCTCTTTTATTACAGGGTCTCTACCGTAGGCACGTACACTCAGTTTACAGTATATATTTTTTCTTCACATTGTATTTACACTATGATTCAAGTTATCCAACAAACTTCATAAACGTACTTGAAAATTATTTAGATATTCCTTTTTTTAATATTTCAAGAGTTGCTGTAATTCCAGTTAACCAAACAAAAATAATAATCACAAGTCAGTCAGTCAGTAGCCAAGCCCGCACTTCATTAAAAGGGTAGGGAGGATCAGCAAGAAACACACGAAAGGGAACAGAGATGACAGAGAAAGAGTGTATAAAATAAACACTAACCTAAAACAAGCAATCTAACATTCGGAACACCATCCATTCACCAGCCCCCGAAATCATTGGCTTCACCTCAGATGCTATACGTTTTCCACAACAAAGTCGTTTCGCATCAAGATCTGGGATGAAGAGCTTCCAGGGTTGTCATTTAAAAGGGTACAGATATTTTCATGTGCTCTCCTTAACAAACTTCCTTCCTTCATTCCTATAATTTGCTTTTTCTTTTGCTTCATCCATTCCAACACTCCCAGCTTTTAATACTATCTGGTCCGACGTCTTGAAGGGTTACTCTGATCACTTGTTAAATCGGTATTGAAATTTGTTCGTGCGTTTGTCATTTAACACTTTTTATGTATATTTTTATTTTTCAGTTTGTCCCCTAGGCTAACAGTTACGCCTTTCCAGACTTCCTTAAAAATAAAAAATAAAATAAAAACACGCAAACACACACACACACACACACACACACACACCAAGCTAATTTTTTTCATTTTTCGACCGAAAACAATATCGGCCAAAGGTCTAGGTTCTTCTAGGCTGCAGGCGGCTTGCTATCGATTGTCCAGAATTGTCGATCGACACCTGAATGGAGTGAAGCGTCTTATCATTGCCAAATTAATTGGGTAAAGCTTCTTAAAATCTCCAAAATAATTCATCGAAACATGGGAGGTCCAAAAATCCCCCCCCCCCGGTGACCAAATAGTGTTAACAATGGTAGAGGTGGACAGAACCAGAGGTCTACTGTAGTACAGTACCTCCTCCCACTCCTTACCTAACAAACTGTCTCTGTCTCTGTCTGTCTGTCTGTATGTGGGGTCCTTTTGTGCCTTTCCTCTCTCTCTCTCTCTATATATATATATATATATATATATATATATATATATATATATATATATATATCTATATATATATATATATATATATATATATATATATATATATATATATATATATGCAGTATATATATAGCCTACTGTATATATATATATATATATATATATATAAAGAGAGAGAGATAGGGGGGGGGTGTAGTGAAAGAGGCCTACCAACACCCGCCCCGCATTTTCCGTTACCCCCTCCCTACGTAATTATAGCCAGGACACCCCGTTAAGCTGACCCCTACTGCATACCTCTGTCTACTGTGTACCTGTCCTGTCCTCTGTCTACCTGTCCTTCCTTTTGTCTACTGTCCTATCTTTTGTCTACCTGTCCTGCCCTCTGTCTACTGTATACATGTCCTGTCTTCCGTCTAGTGTCTACCGGTCCTACCTTCTGTATACCGTCTACCTGTCCTGCCTTCTGTCTACCTGTCCTGCCTTCTGTCTACTGTCTACCATCTACCTGTCCTGCCTTCTGTCTACCGTCTACCTGTCATGCCTACTGCCTACCTCTCCTACCTTACGTCTACCGATTACCTGTCCTACCTTCTGTTTACCGTTTACCTGTCCTGCCTTCTGCCTACCTGTCCTACCTTCTGTCTACTGTCTACCTGTTCTGCCTTTTGTATACCGTCTACCTCTCCTACCTTCTGTTTACCGTTTACCTGTTCTGCCTTCTGCCTACCTGTCCTGCCTTTTGTCTTAAGCCTTTGTTCTACTGTCTACCTGTCCTGCCTTCTGTCTACTGTCTACCTGTCCTACCTTCTGTCTACTGTCTACCTGTCCTACCTTCTGTCTACCTGCCCTACCTTCTGTTTACCGTTTACCTGTCCTGCCTTTTGCCTTCTGCCTTTTGTCTACTGTCTACCTGTCCTGCCTTCTGTCTACTGTCTACCTGTCCTACCTTCTGTTTACTGTTTACCTGTCCTGTCTTTTGTCTTCTGCCTTTTGTCTACTGTCTACCTGTCCTGCCTTCTGTCTACTGTCTACCTGTCCTACCTTCTGTCTACTGTCTACCTGTCCTACCTTCTGTTTACCGTTTACCTGTCCTGCCTTTTGTCTTCTGCCTTTTGTCTACTGCCTTTTGTCTACTGTCTACCTGTCCTGCCTTCTGTCTACTGTCTACCTGTCCTACCTTCTGTTTACCGTTTACCTGGCCTGCCTTTTGTCTACCGCCTACCAGTCCTGCCTTTTGTCTACTGTCTACCTGTCCTGCCTTCTGTCTACCTGTCCTGCCTTCTGTCAGAGCCTTTTCAGTCACGGGGGGCAAAGCATTTCTTTTGTCAATCGTTTGGTGGTAAACTTCTGGACTTACCTACATAGAAATGTCATTAAGTGTTGTACTCTCAACTTAAAAACAAAACAAAATAAGACTAGTTAAATATATCGCTCTTAACCACCTATTATATGGGTTTACAAATGGATACCCTCACCTTGTACTGTGCTAGCCTTACTTGTTATATAGGCTTGGCTACAGTCAACCTCTTAAGTATCAATAGCAAATATACATAAATACATAATATACATATATACATAAATTATCGAATTGTGCCTGCAACTAGCACGTACTGTAAGTCTTAATACTGATAATTATAAAAGGCTCCATATACGGTACATTAGGGTACCGGAATAATAAAGCTATCTATTTAGATAAAGGTAAGCAACTCAAATGCACTAACTAAAAATTAGATTTAGGAGCAACAGTATCATATAATTTGAAGCCAAGTCAACACTGCAGTGCAGAAGTCAGAAAACAAATAACATTACTGTCTGCTTTGGCAGAACGTTTGAATACAAATCTAAATATTTGTTATTTACCATATAATTATACAATAATTTTCTCCACTTGAAATACAGCGTAATGTTCTAGACACTGTCAAAAAATATCGAAAACTAAAAAGAGTTCAACGGAGAGTAACAAACAAAATCAGTTGAACAAGATAAGACAAACTAAGAAGAACGTACAAAGGACTATAATCTGTTAATAAGATAAGACAAACTAAGAAGAACGTACAAAGGACTATAATCTGTTAATAAGATAAGACAAACTAAGAAGAACGTACAAAGGCCTTAATCTGTTAATAAGATAAGACAAACTAAGAAGAACATACAAAGGCCTTAATCTGTTAAGATAAGACAAACTAAGAAGAACGTACAAAGGCCTTAATCTGTTAATAAGATAAGACAAACTAAGAAGAACGTACAAAGGACTATAATCTGTTAATAAGATAAGACAAACTAAGAAGAACGTACAAAGGACTATAATCTGTTAATAAGATAAGACAAACTAAGAAGAACGTACAAAGGACTATAATCTGTTAATCTAACAACTCACAGATTAAAAGGATCATTTATTCTATTAGTTCTATATGTTAACGTACAGTCGTGAGCATATATAAGATTACTCAAATTTGATATTTGAACCTTTAATAAAGGGAGCCCACCTCGCTTTTTTGTTTGATCTTTCTCTCCCTCTCATTGGTTTGTATCCATTCGGCCCCATTCAGCCTACTGTTTTAAGACGTTTACCCCCATCCAGGTGTCAATATTTTCCTGGCGAGCTGTAGCGAGCCAGCATATATATATATATATATATATATATATATATATATATATATATATATATATTTGTTTTGACAGCAAGCTAAATTTGTACTTTTTTTATAGACAAATTTCTCCGGCTAAGCCGGATTTCTCCATACAATGCTGGCTTGCTATCGTTCGCCAGGAAAAAGCGACACCTGGATAGGGATAAACGTCTTACAATAGTTGGCTGAATGGGGCCGAATGGATACAAGCCAGAGAAAGAGAGGAAAGGAGAGAAAGATAAACAAAAAAGCCGGCGACCCCCCTTAAAGCCAACAGCCAAGTTATGAAGCATTTGAGCTATAATTATGCCTTGTATTGTCTCGCCTGCGTTCGACACCGCTTCAAATGGGTGCGTCGCCATTTATGCTCTTGCCTGTACCTGACATTATGGACGCTATCTAGGAAATTTTTCTACCAAAAAATGTACACATTTATCTAGGTTTTTTTTCTTTCTAAGCTTGATGTAGGTCTAGCTAGGAAACTCAAAAATAAATAAATAGATGATAACAATATAGACCAAACACCAAGCATCATTCACATAGAAAAGAAAACAAGAAAATAAAAACTTAAGTGTAGGTAAAGTGAAGGTAGGCTACTGTGAGGTGAGGGTGGCCAGACAGGTGTGGTAGAAGACAGACAGACACACTACCTGTAATTAAATGTAGGCTACTGTGTCTGTCTGTGTGTGTGTGTGTGTGTGTGTGTGTGTATGTTGGCCTTAGTAATTCTGTTCCTTTCCTCCCTTCATCTCGCACACACATACAAACACGTACATATATGACTAGCTTTCATTATATATATATATATATATATATTGGAATGAAGTCACAATATTATGTATTCCAGGATTCGTCTTTGAATGTATATATGCACGTACAGCTACTGATAAATGTTCGTGAGGTCTGGTGATTTTCTTTATTCAAATATATCCATTCAGGTTGATGTTCAGATCAAGTCAGCTATATATTAATTAAATACAAAATGTGTACTAATTAATATACAGCTGATTAGCTCTGAACATCAAGCTAAATGGATATACTGTATATATTTGCAGTACAAATCGCCAAAGCTACGAACAGTTGTCAGTAGCTGTACAGATAGCTACAGTATATGCATGTATGGGTGAGGTGAGGGGCTGTGGCGGTTATGAAAAGGTTGGGGGGTGGGTGGGGAGGGGGCGGGGCAGGAGGGGGGGGGGGGGCATAACTGGTAGGGGGGGACTGTGGAGGAGGGGAGGGCGATACTGTAAGTTTTGGATGAAAGGCCAGACTACATGTTAGACAAAGAGAGAGAGAGAGAGAGAGAGAGAAAGAGAGAGAGAGAGAGAGAGAGAGAGATACAGGTATATATATATATATATACACGGTAGGGGCATTTAGTGTAAGAAAGCTTGTTTTTTGTTTTTCCCCATACATAACATCAACAAAAATATAATGGAGAGAGAGAGAGAGAGAGAGAGAGAGAGAGAGAGAGAGAGAGAGAGAGAGAGAGAGAGAGAGAGAAGCGGGTGGAGTCCATAGAAAAGATTACTATGGACCGCTCTGGTGGGTGGGGGGGGGGAGGGGTAGGGGGCATGGGGGGGGGGGGTTACTGTTGACCTTGACACTGACATTGAGATTTCTCCTTGGCCTCCTACCCCAACCCCCCGGGGGCCTCCCTATCCCTCCTCCCCCCTCATCCTCCTTATTTTTTAACTCTATCTCAACAAGTTTTTTACAAGACACTAAAATACACACACCACATTAAAAACGAGTTTACTGAGTGAGCTTTATCTATTTATTTATATATTTATGTTATGTATTATTATATGTTAGCATCTGACTGTACATTTGTGTGTCTGTTGGTCTGTCTTTTATATATACAGTATGTCTGTGTGTGCGTCTGCCCATACATGTATGCGTCTTTTATTTTTGTATTTATATATTTTTTTTCTTTTCTTTTTGTATCAACCTCGGAACTGTAAGCTGTTCAGTAGCCTGCAACTCTTACGAGGCCCCGAGATTATCGATTGAACTTCGAGATGATGGGTGCTTCATGTGTCGCACTTGATGAGATGGTGACTCCCAGTGGATCACATAATTATATGCTTTCATTAATTTCATTGGAGGTGTTTGGTGTTGTGGTGAAATTAATAAAAATATAGATCATCTATTTGAAATATTTGGTCTGCTCAAGACAATTTACTTTTAATTGAAATGAGAATTTCTTCTATATTTTCTCCATTATTGTCTAGGAAGTTTTCTTCTTGCTCAACTTATAATTGTCCTTTCCATTCCTCTTTGAGCACTCCAATGTTTCCGTTTAAGAACCTTTGATATTTCTTAAGTTACCGATCTAGAAAATAGTACTGGTAAGAAACATTGATTGTACACAATATGTACAGGTTATTTATTTATTTATTTATTTATTTCAGTATCTACTACTTTGTATCTATTTATCTGCAATATTCTGTTTGCTTACTTATCTACGAACTTAATTATCTGCCTATATATATATATATATATATATATATATATATATATATATATCTACGTATCTACATTATCTATGAGTCTCCCCCTACATGTGAGTTATGTGTGGCAATATCCAGAAGCCACAAGGAGACAAAAACACATCCTGGCCACACCTTTTTTCAACGGGGTCTTATATTTAGATGCACCACTCCCATTTTCTTTGAGTTCTTGTTCTACCCATTCCTGTTGGCCCTTGTTGATGTTACTGTTATTGTTATTGTTCATCCATTTAATATATATATATATATATATATATATATATATATATATATATGCCTACGATCGTTTCGGGTTACTCAAAACCAAGTTTCAGAGAGCCCGAAACGTTAGAGGAATAAATATTCCAAGAGCTGTACTGTGTTTCCCTTCCACACAGTTTATCCACTTGTAATCGATCAGCCACATACTGAAAAACGTAACTGGGTTTCTTATGTATTTATTAAAATATAATATATAATATAGATTTACTGAATTAAATCAGTCAAAATGGTTATGCTTACATAGCCTGTTGTACTGAATACTCTAATTTATTTATTTCACTCTCAACACCAAACACCCCCCAATGAAATTAACGATTGCATGTTGTACTGAATAACATAAAAAAGTATATGCATGTTATTCTTTATTCACCCTTTAGTGCAAGCCTCAACACTCCGGGGAACGATGTAGCTGAATGGGTGTGCATACATTTGTGTTTAGGCTATGTGTGTTTGTATAATAATTTGTACGTGTGTATGTTGCGAGTATTGTCAGTGGTGTAGGGATCTTATAAAATATATTAGTTACTGCAGAAGTATTTTTCTTTTTCTTTACGCGTGTGTCTAAAGAAAACTGAATATTAGGACCAACTAAATAATATTGACGTCATCCTGAGTGTTGGAGCTTATAATATTGTAAGCTTGAAGAGAAAAGACACCACCCTTTGAGAACTAAGATAGGATGGCCTATTTAGATTATGTTAGGTAGGTTAGGAATGTTATGCTAGCTAGGTTGAGAAGGTTAGGTTAGGTAGGCTAGGAAGGTTATGCTAGCTAGGTTAGGTAAGCTAGGAAGGTTATGCGAGCTAGGTTAGGTTAGGTAGGCTAGTAAGGTTAGAATAGGTTTGGATAGCTAGGATAGGATAGTCAGGTTTGATAGGTTAGAGGGTCAAATTACCTAAGTTAGATTCCAGAGGGTGGTGACTTGTTTCTTCAGGCTTACCACTTATACTGAAGATAAGTGAAGAATATAACCCAACTCATCAGCACCCAACGTTTCCCACATAGTTGGAGTTTGCTTTTAATCTATTTAGTACCGGTGACGCCTTTTTTATTATATTCTGGCAACTATTAGATGATTTTATTAAGTTTAGGAAGGACCTCTGACTATTAAAAAGCTACATATTATCTCAATCATATTAGCTACCAAAGATCCATCCAAAGCTGAATAAAATCGTCAAATACTTGCTAGAATATGATGAAAAGAGCATCACCGGTACTGAAGGCGTTAAGGGTAAACCAAGGTAAATTTGTCCGTAGTAAATAACTTGTTTTTTGTTTAATATAGCCTAACTTACCAAACCTATTATAAAACCCTACCTAATAAACGCAATTAAAAGACGAGATTTAGAGGCGAGCAATTCAAATAGCCAATATCTCAACTTTTATATATATATATATACTGGTCAATTATACTAGTAAATACATAAAGTATTCTTATCTAGCTCACCTAACGCAACCTAACTTAATTGACCTAACCAAATCTTACCTTTACTGGAAAAAAAGCTAATAAAAAATGGTAATGTTTCATTATACAGTATATATGATTAATGAAGAATAACATATAATACTGTGCAAACTGTTAGGGATACTAAATTGCACAGACATTATTCGATAATAGTAGAAATATATATTTACATATTCTAAATATTTAACATAATATTTACTGTATACAAACGTAGAAAAACAGTCCAATTGTCTTGCATTTAGAACTATGCATAATAGATGTGTTTTTCAAGAATACCCGGTATCGCAAATGTTTACTTTTGACCTGCCCTGATCACCTTCCCCATCACTGATCAACGCTTAGAAAAGATACGATGACACATTTCTATTCTGTTTTCTGGCTATTATTAGACGATTTTATTCATATTAGGAAGGATATATGAAAGTCAAAAGCTTAGTCTTTACCCTGTTAATTCCCACAGATCCTTCCTAAGCTGTATATAATCGTCTTGTGATAGCCAGAAGAAACTGTCAAAACGCGGCATGATTCCCAAAGGGTAAACAAATAAGTTACTGAAAATCTTAAGATATCACCTTTCAAAATACAACACCTGGTTGATAAACAATGGCTAATAATTATGATATGATTACAAGCTTGCGAAGAACTGCTTGCAATTATTTAGCAAGGTAATCAAATATGTGTTTGTGTGGTCATTGTTTTTCTGTTGTGTTGTGTTGTCCCTATTCGGGCTCTGTCTCGAATCGGCCACCCAAGGGAAAAAACAAAAACAAAAACAACATTGAAAAAGTGGGGATTGGGCCAGAGTAAATAGATAGAAATATAATCAAACAAAGACATTTATTTATTTATTTATTTGTTTTGATATGTTTTTGTTCACACGTATTTCGGGACACCCTGTATAAATATGGTAGTATCGCTAGTGAAGATCTCTATGGTGATTTTGAGATTACGTGTCGAAAATGACTTATAGGATGTTATTTAGTTGGTTTAATTAATCGTAATTTTCGTTCTTTAGTTGGTTTAATTAATCGTAATTTCCGTTTTATATTGTTACAAATATGATCACGTAATACTCTTTTTCTCTGTTGCTACTCTAAGACCACCTCTTTTTTATTGTTCTTATGTTAATCTTTGTTCGCTTCAATATACCCCTGTTTCATCTGCTTCAATATACCCCTGTTTCATCTGCTTCAATATACCCCTGTTTCATCTGCTTCAATATACCCCTGTTTCATCTGCTTCAATATACCCCTGTTTCATCTGTTTCAATATACCCCTGTTTCATCTGCTTCAATATACCCCTGTTTCATCTGCTTCAATAACCCCTGTTTCATCTGCTTCAATATACCCCTGTTTAATCAGCTCCTTTACCCCTGTTTCATCTGCTTCAATATACCCCTGTTTCATCTGCTTCAATATACCCCTGTTTCATCTGCTTCAATATACCCCTGTTTCATCTGCTTCAATATACCCCTGTTTCATCTGCTTCAATATACCCCTGTTTCATCTGCTTCAATATACCCCTGTTTCATCTGCTTCAATATACCCCTGTTTCATCTGCTTCAATATACCCCTGTTTCATCTGCTCCTTTACCCCTGTTTCATCTGCTTCAATATACCCCTGTTTCAATCTGCTTCAATATACCCCTGTTTGTCATCTGCTTCAATATACCCCTGTTTCATCTGCTTCAATATACCCCTGTTTCATCTGCTTCAATATACCCCTGTTTCATCTGCTTCAATATACCCCTGTTTCATCTGCTTCAATATACCCCCGTTTCATCTGCTTCAATATACCCCTGTTTCATCTGCTTCAATATACCCCTGTTTCATCTGCTTCAATATACCCCTGTTTCATCTGCTTCAATATACCCCTGTTTCATCTGCTTCAATATACCCCTGTTTCATCTGCTTCAATATAGGCTACGTCTGTTTCATCTGCTTCAATATACCCCTGTTTCATCTGCTTCAATATACCCCTGTTTCATCTGCTTCAATATACCCCTGTTTCATCTGCTTCAATATACCCCTGTTTCATCTGCTCCTTTACCCCTGTTTCATCTGCTCCTTTACCCCTGTTTCATCTGCTCCTTTACCCCTGTTTCATTTGCTTCAATATACCCCTGTTTCATCTGCTCCTTTACCCCTGTTTCATTTGCTTCAATATACCCCTGTTTCATCTGCTCCTTTACCCCTGTTTCATCTGCTCCTTTACCCCTGTTTCATTTGCTTCAATATACCCCTGTTTCATCTGCTCCTTTACCCCTGTTTCATCTGCTCCTTTACCCCTGTTTCATCTGCTTCAATATACACCTGTTTCATCTGCTTCAGTATACCCCTGTTTCATCTGCTTCAATATACCCCTGTTTCATCTGCTTCAATATACCCCTGTTTCATTTGCTTCAATATACCCCTGTTTCATCTGCTCCTTTACCCCTCTACACATTCTCTCTTTGTTTGAATCCTTTTACCTTTCCCATGTTTCTATGTGTATGTATGTATGTATGTATGTATGTGCACAGTTTGTATTGAGGGGGGGGGGAAGAGATGTGGGTGGTTAGAGAGATATAGAGGGGTAGATAGATCAATAGATAGATAGAGAGATAGAGATACATTGTTAATACCTTGTTAATGTCTTCTGTGATGATATTTACAATCTATTAGGTGTAATGAAGCGCAGTTTGCAATTGTGATATATTTATTTTCACGTACAGCGTTAAGGGCAGATTTCCACCTGAGGGATTTTTTTCTTGACTCCTTTCTCCCTCATGTTTAGCCCCATTGCTTTTCTAATTTTAAAACGTTCGCCCCATTATTTTGACGATTTTAAGAACTTTCATATCTTGAAAGGGGCTCAAGTGGGTGTAATCTTAAGCTTGAAGGATATCTAGGGACCAAATAAAAACCTCCCCTTAAGTTAGTGAAGCTGCTTGGTATAGATGAAGCTAAAATATTATCATACCTT
>CM064517.1:25539339-25643544 GCA_032716605.1 Paralithodes platypus
TCTCTCTCTCTCTCTCTCTCTCTCTCTCTCTCTCTCAGTGTACAGTAATTGAAGGATTCTCTCTGGTGTTGCAGATAAACAGTAAGGTGTTATTACCTGGTCTGTTGGTGCGGGTAAGACGTGAGAGAGAGAGAAAGAGTGTGTATGTGTGTGAGCGAAAACAAAAAGAATGTGTGTGTGTGAGAGAGAGAGAGAGAGAGAGAGAGAGAGAGAGAGGGAGAGAGAGGCAGAGAGAAAAAGTGTTTGTGTGAGAGAGAGAGAGAGAGAGAGAGAGAGAGAGAGAGAGAGAGAGAGAGAGAGAGAGAGGGGGGGGGGGGGGGGGAGCAGAGAGAAAAAGTGTTTGTGTGAGAGAGAGAGAGAATGTGTGTGTGTGTGTGTGATGGTCCTATATGCTTGCTTGTATGTCGCTATGCAGTATACTGTATACAGGAAGATATGTGTAATTAATCTATAATAAATCACGTACAAATATATTAAGTAGGAGCTAGACATCCAGTAATAGGAAAGGGTAGCCATCTTTGACTTCGGACGCCATTTTGTTGACCTAATTATCAAACAAGGGGGTGATACGACGCCATTTTGTAGACCTAATTTAATTAGCAAACAAGAGGGTGATACTATATTGATTTATCTGTAGAATGTACGGTCGTATTCTTAGAAGTGTGTGTGTGTGGTGGTGGTGGGGGGGGGGGGGGGGGATCCAGCCCATGCATAATGAACGAAGATATTGGAACTGAGTGTTAATTCATGAAAGAAAACTTGAAATCTCCCAAGTTTTTTTTTAAAGAGAGTTAAATAACACCAGTGGCACCAAAATATCGGAAGTTGGCCGATCTCTGCTACTATAGGGTCTCTCTTTATTTCCGGCTGATGATAAATGGAATTCCTTACCAATTGATTTCTCGATTCTTAACCCCTTCTGTACCGGCGGCGTCTTTTTAATTTGGTTCTAGCGATATTTAGACGATTTTGTGCAGTTTAAGAAGGATTTGTTGCAGTGAAATGGGTTAATTATTATGTTCTCTCCACTAACCAACTGTACTCCTAAACTCGATTAATGAAATTAACAAACACATGTGGCAGTCCGGGGATTCGAACCCAGGACGCTCACACCGAAAATCAACACACTTATGCATTGCACCACGAAGACAGTTAAAGAATGTTGCACAAGCCTACGATTTATTATGCAGTTTCGAATCCTGCATACCAATCTTAGCATGTACAATATCCCAACTGCACTATCGGAGGCTATGAATATATGTGAATGGAAATAGTAATTAATGGGGCACTTAATCCTAGGGAAGGCCTCTCGATAAACTACTACTGAACCAGAATTAATTATTATGTTCTCTCCACTAACCAACGGTACTCCTAAACTCGATTCATGAAATTAACAAACCCATGTGGCAGTCCGGTGAGATAGTTCAATGCCTGTAGGTCCTTTGTCAAACTATAACATCATCTAATAGTAGCCAAAATAAAGATAAAAGACTTCGCCGCTTTTTTTGTTCTCCCTTTAAGGGGGGTGACCTGTTTTTTGTTATTTCTGTCCTTTTCTCTCTTTCCCTGGCTTGTATCCATTCAGCCCCATTCAGCCAACTATTTTAAGACGTTTATCCCCATCTAGGTGTCGATTTCTTCCTGGCGAGCGATAGCGAGCCAGCATTATATGAAGAAATCCGGCTTCGCCGGAGACATTTTTCTATCGAAAAATTTACAAATTTAGCTTGCTGTCAAAACAAAAAAATATATATGGTGGCTCGCTACCGCTCGCCAGGAAAATATTGACACCTGGATGGTGGTAAACATCTTAAAACAGTAGGCTGAATGGGGCCGAATGGATACAAGCCAAAGAGAGAGGGAGAGAAAGAGAAAACAAAGTGTGGTGGGCCCCCTTGAGACTGAGTTACCATGAAGGTAAACTTACCGTGTGACTCCTAGCTCCAGAGAGTAGCAGAGTAGCAGGCGTGTAGGTAATGTGTAGAGTAGCAGAGTAGCAGGCGTGTAGGTAATGTGTGGGTGGAATAATGGTAAGGTACTTTATTGGTGTACTCTAGTGGCAGAACTAGCGTGGTGGAAAGTATATTGACCCCAGCTACTATTACTGTAAAAGTACCTGTAAGACTACGTTACTTACATTATATATGCATATACAGTATATATATATATATATATATATATATATATATATATATATATATATATATATATATATATATATATATATATATATATATACCTAATACAAATAATACATAATATAATAAACAATGCATATAGCAATGTATACACTAATATATGATAAATACAAAACACGTTAACCCTTCCAAGATACGATGACGAATTTCTGTTCTGTTATCTGGCTATTATTAGACGATTTTATTCAGATTAGGAAAGGCTTACGGAAGTCAGAGGGTTAATTGAGATAGTCTTTACCCTTATAATTCCCACAGATCCTTCCTAAATTGTATACAATCGTCTAATTGTGGCCAGGAAAAACTGTCAAATGCGTCATGATCATCAAAGGGTTGAGTATATATTAACCCGTTCATTACCGTTGCCGTCCTTTTAACGTTATTATTGTTACTATTAGACAATTTCATTCAGTTTAAAAAGGTCCTCCAGCAATTAACAGGCTTCGAATAATCTCACTTGACCCTTCTTACTACCACAGATCGTTCTTAAACTGCACAAAATCGTCTAAATTTAGTCCGACTAGAATTATAAATACGTCGCCGGTACAGAAGGGGTTAATTAGAATGTCTATTAGAATTAATATAGAAGAAAACAATAGAATGAAAATAGAAAAAAATAGAAAATAATACCTTATTTCGACAGGGGTAGAGGTTCTGGTCGGGGTAGTCAAAGAAATCCTGGATATCCTTTAGGCTCCTCATCTTACAGGATTTAACAGCAGTCTTGGCTTCCTCTCTCCTCCTCCTGGGGGTTACTTCGTCTGCGTCGCCTGCTGTAGGGAAACGTGTAGTCAGTAATATTAAGGGGGCCCACCTCGTTTTTTTCTTCCTCTCTCTCAGGGTTGTATTCATTCGGCCCCATTCAGCCTACTGTTTTAAGACGTTTATCCCCATCCAGGTGTTGATTTTATCCTGGCGAGCAATAGCGAGCCAGCATATTGTTGTGTAATGTTTTTGTCACCAGGCTAAATTTGTACATTTTTCGATAGAAAAATTTCTCCGGCGAAGCCGGATTTCTCCATACAGTGCTGGCTCGCTATCGCTCGCCAGGAATACATCGACACCTAGTTGGGGATAAACATCTTAAAATAGTAGGCTGAATGGGGCCAAATGGATACAAGCCAGAGAAAGAGAAAAGTAGAGAACAAAAGCAGGTGACCCCCCTTAACTTAGCCTTCCAATAGAGGCACTTAAGGGTTATATTCTGGACCCCCTCTCGCTCATGTTTAGACCCATTAGGTGTGAGATTTTAACCCCTTATTGGCGGGCTAGGCGGTCTATTTGACTGTACCGCACAGCGTTTTTTTTTTTACCCTAAATAGGGTTGTTTCTGTGCTCATTTGCATGCCTAAATGAGACCCAGAGCGTAAAACAAGTATCTATCCCTGAAAGGGCATAAACAGAGCTTTCCAATGACACCCAAACCATCCTTGTACGACTACTGGTTCTCTTGCAACGATCGTGCAACACGAGTGCAAAACCCCTGAAATAAGGTAATTTCCTTACATAATTCCCTGTGTAGCGAGTGAGAAAGGGGGGAGGAAAGTAGAATACAGTTCAGTATGTCCACGGTGGTCGTGGGGAGCGGTCATAAGGTTACTATGCTCGTCCCACCGCTCAGCTCTCTCTCTCAGCAACATTACGTGCTGAAAATGGTTCTCGACAGATGTCGTGCACCGCCACATAGTCCAAATTTATTTCACTCGACATATGTCGTGCGCCGCCAATAAGGGGTTAAGACATTCGCCCCATTTCTTTGTTAAATTGTAGACCTTTTTCCCCATTTCTTTGTAAATTTTAAGACCTTTCGTGCCTTTTAGACGCCGATTTCTTCCTGGTGAGTGATAGCGAACCTAGAAGACACAACCTTCGACTGGGACATTTTTCTGCCGAAATTACTACAAATACAACTAGAAGGGGAGTCTGGTTGGGAGGTCTAGGGAGTAAACTGAAAAAATGTATAATAAAAACAAAAACAAAGAAAATTTCAAAAATACATTCCCTCTAAATGTAACGTTTTAGCTACCTCCGGAAAATATAGTAGGTACTCTACAGTGTTCTACAGTAATATAGTCGGTACTCTACAGTGTTCTACAGTAAACTATCGTTAAGTAATTGCGGAAAACTAAGTAGTAATGAGAGATTATTTTTGAGTTTGTAATTAATTATAAAAAACACATTTGATAGGAGACATTTAATCCCTTTTACCTGTTTCGCCCTATTAGTTTGGAGAATTTAAGATGTTTCACGACATTCAGGTGTTGATTTTGTGTTCTGGGTGAGCGATAGAGAGCCAATAACTTGGAAGAAACGGCCTTTGGCCGGAAAAAATGTCTACCGAAAAATTTACAAATTTATCTTGGAGGGAGTCTGGGTGGGCAATTTGTTTAGTTTGAAGGAAGTGTGGTAGACGTTTTTATTAGCCTAGGGGACAAACTAATATACATTGCTCGAAAATGGCAAAACCAAGTAATATCCTCAATAGCAAAAAAATATAATAATAATAATAATAATAATAATAATAATAATAATAATAATTATAAAAAAAATACTAACAAGCCGTTGGACCAGATAGTGTTCACTGACTCTTACCAGACTGGAGGGAGTGTGTGGATATATGTGGAGGGAATCTATTGCCACCACCACCACCACTGCCCCCTCCACCCCATCCACTACTTCTACTCCCAGGATCCAACACCATCAATCTGTAAACAAGATAATTGGATAGATATATAGATTGATAGGTGCCGGTTAATAAATAGATAGGTATATACAGTATATATATATATATATATATATATATATATATATATATATATATATATATATAGAGAGAGAGAGAGAGAGAGATCAAACACTAGATTAAGAGATGTGTTGATGGACATATGGATGAATTGATAGGTAGATAAATAGGTACATAATAGATAGATAAATAAATATATAGTTAAATAGATGGGCATGTAAGTGTGTGTGTGTGTGTGTGTGAGAGAGAGTTTATGTGTAAGTGTGTGTGTGTGTGTGTGTGTGTGTGTGTGTGTGAGAGAGAGAGAGAGTTTATGTGTAAGTGTGTGTGTGTGTGTGTGTGTGTGAGAGAGAGAGAGAGAGTTTATGTGTAAGTGTGTGTGTGTGTGTGTGTGAAACAGCTGTTACTGTTCTCACCTCCATTAATACAACTGTTCAGCGTCATGACCACCACACACCACCACCACCACAACACATATCACCACCACCACCACACACCACATATCACCACCACCACCACACACTACAACACACACCACCACCACAAACCACAACACATATCACCACCACCACCACAACACACACCACCACCACAAACCACAACACACACCACCACCACACCAACAACAACAACAAACACCACAATAAACATCACTCCTCTCACTACCATCATCACAACAACAATATTATAAATTACCATAATAAAAATACCCTCTTTTACCACCACCACCAACACAACAGCATCACTACCCCCACCACCACCACACACGACCACCACCATCACCATCATCTCGCCTAGAGTTCTAAAGGAAGCTAAGGATGAGCTCTCCAAACCACTGACATTACTATTCAATAAATCCTTGCAGTCTGGAACTATGCCTGATCAGTGGAAGATAGCCAACGTAACACCGATATTAAAAAAAAGGCAGCAAATCCCTACCCAGTAACTATCGTCCAATTAGCTTAACCTCAGTTGTATGTAAAATGCTAGAAACGGTCATAAGAGACAGACTCGTAAATCACTTAGAGGAAAATAACATACTTAAAGATACTCAACACGGCTTTCGTAAAAAACGTTCCTGTTTAACAAACCTCTTAGACTTCTTCCACGATATCCTCAACCTCTACGATGAGAGTAAAGCTGTAGATATTATATACCTTGATTTTCAAAAGGCCTTTGACAAAGTTCCCCACAAACGTTTACTGCTAAAACTAAAAGCGCATGGAATACAAGACGGTGTGTTGAAATGGATAGAAAATTGGCTCAGCGACAGAAAGCAAAGAGTAGTCATAAACGGTAAGACATCTAAATGGACCAATGTAAGTAGCGGGGTACCCCAGGGATCGGTACTAGGACCAATTCTCTTTCTAATTTACATCAACGACATAGATGAGGGTCTCACCTGTACAATCTCAAAATTTGCTGACGATACAAAAATTGCAAATAGCGTACTCTCAAAAGATCAAGTTGACGATATGCAACACAATCTAGATAAATTGTCACATTGGGCCCAAATTTGGCAAATGAGTTTCAATGCGGATAAATGTAAAGTACTACATATCGGATACCTAAATGAGAAAGCAAACTATTCGATGAATGGCACTCAGCTTAAGAATGTAAACAGAGAAACCGATCTGGGAGTAACAATATCGAGTAACCTAAAACCGAGTCAACAATGTTCAGAAGTTGTTAAGAAGGCAAACAAAATAATTGGCTTTATAGGCAGATCATTTGAGCATAAATCCAAAGACGTTATCCTAACCCTTTACAATTCCTTAGTCCGCCCTCTTCTGGAATACTGCGTTCAATGCTGGTGCCCTTATTACCAAAAAGACATAAACAAGCTAGAACGAGTTCAACGTAGAGTTACCAAAATGATACCTAGCCTAAAGAACAAACCATACGAAGAGCGTCTTAGAGAATTAAATCTATTTCCTTTAACCCAGCGCAGATTAAGAGGTGACTTAATTCAAGTGTTCAAAATCATCAAAGGCATCGACAATATGAACTGTAGTAAGTACTTCACTATCGACCAATCTAATTACACGCGGGGAAACGGTTGCAAAATTATTGGTAATTTGTTTAACTCTCACGAATCTAAGAATTTCTTCTTCAATCGAGTTGTCAACTTGTGGAATGGGCTTCCCCGAGACGTTATAGACTTTATACACCGTTGATTCATTTAAATTCCGCCTAGACAAATATCTCGCATCAAACCCGCGACTGACTGCGTTTGTAAATGAATAACTTTATTTTATCCTCCCCTCAGTTACTAACCCATATGTCCCCTACTAACTTCCTAGTCCTGCCACGGACATTAGTTCCAGGGCAGTAGTTCCCTTTCCAATGTTCCCTTACCCACTCTAAACCACTGTTTGGACACTTGATCCTCAGTGTTTTGGAGGACAAGCAGCCTAGAAGGGTCACTAGATCTGTTGTTGATTGATTTCCTTTGTACTTTGTACAACCACAACAACAACACCACCAACACAACAGCATCACTACCGCCACCACCACCACACACGACCACCACCATCACAACAACCACAACAACAACAACACAACAGCATCACTACCACCACCACCACCACACACGACCACCACCATCACCACAACCACAACAACAACACCACCAACACAACAGCATCACTACCACCACCACACACGACCACCACCATCACCACAACCAAAACAACAACACCACCAACACAACAGCATCACTACCACCACCACCACCACACACGACCACCACCATCACCACAACCACAACAACAACACCACCAACACAACAACCACAACCCCATCACCACTACACTCAACAACAGCCACTACCATCACCACAACAACAACAACAACAACAACCCCACCACCACCACCTCTCCGTAATAACAGGTGATTGATGATGCGGGCCTCTACTATATATTTACCGCTATGGCCAACTCCGTGTCAAGAGGCTCACGTTTTCTTCACTAGCTCACATCAGTTCTTAAGGGAGCCCACCTCGTTTTTTTTTCTCTTTCTCTCCCTCTCTCTTTGGCTTTTATCCATCTAGGTATCCATCTACCCCCATCTACGTGTCAATATTTTCCTGGCGAGCGGTAGCGAGCCATCATTTATATTGTTTTGTTTTGACAGCAAGCTAAAATTGTACATTTTTCGATAGAAAAATGTTTCCGGCGAAGCCGGATTTCTCCATACAATGCTGCGCTCGCTATCGCTCGCCAGGAAGAAATCGACACCTGTATGGGAATATACATCTTAAAACAGTTAGCTGAATGGGGCCGAATGGATACAAACCAGGGAAAGATAGAAAAGGAGAAAAATAAAAAAAAAAGGCCGGTGACCCCCCCTTAACCTCTCTTGGGTTATGTGTATGGAAGTAAACAAACACTAAGGACGGATAATAGTGTAAGAGGGCTGGAGCTGGGGATCGAACCTGTGCTGGAGAGTGATTTGTCGAAAGCCGGTATCACACGAGCGCTTTTTCCCTCAACATTTATCCTCAACACTGATCTGGCAGCTTATGAGGTCAACATTTACGATATTTCGGTCACCTCAATTCATCTATCACCAGTCTAGTTTCCGATACCAGTGCAAAATAGTCCAGAAATCTTGCCAGAAAAATGTTGATTATCGAATGTTGACTAAAAATGCGCTCGTGTGATACCGGCTTAATAGACCACTAAGGTTACACCGAATATTTCAGTATTTCTATCTCTGTTCCGCCCTAACTTTATATCTAGGAAAATAAACACCGGAATGGAGAAACAACATATGACCCAAGCTACAGATAGAATTAAAACTCACATTTAAGCCGGTATCACACGAGAGCTTTTATAGTCAACATTCGAATGATCAAAAAAAATCTGGCAACATTTCTGGAGTATTTTGCACTGGTATCGGACACTAGACTGGTGATAGATGAATTTAGGTGACCCAAATATTTAAAATGTTAACCTCATAAGATGCCACCAGGCCAGTGTTGAGGATAAATGCTGAGGGTAAAAGCGCTCGTGTGATACCGGCTTTACAGTTGCCCACATAAGTTCTGTTCGTCTCTGTGATCATATACACGAACCATTGAATATATAATGTGCAGGATTGAATTACAAGTGTAGTTTCGTATACTTTCGTAGTTAAGGGCAGATTTCCACTTGAGGGATTTTTTTTTTCTTGACTCCTTTCTCCCTCATGTTTAGCCCCATTACTTTTCTAATTTTAAGACGTTCGCCCCATTATTTTGACGATTTTAAGAACCTTCGACCCATTTCTGTCAATTTTAAGACCTTTCGTGCCATTTAGGTGTCGATTTTATCCTGGCGAGCGACAGCGAGCCTGTAATTTAAGAGGAACCGAAGCCGGGACATTTTTCTACCGAAAAATGTACAAATTTATCTTGAAAGGGGCTCAAAGGGGTGTAATCTTAAGCTTAATGGATATCTAGAGACCAAACTAAAAATCACCTAACTTAGTCAATCGATAGTTAACAGAAGCCACACTCCCAAGGTATTCATGTCATTTTACTTCCATACATAAAATCACGACGAGGAACAGACAATAACCAGAATCCACGAACATTATGTATATATATATATATATATATATATATATATATATATAATATACCATATACCATATACCATATACCATAAACCAGGGTCCAGAGAGTAACCCCTTCTATCGCGACCACGGAAGGAAAGACATTAAGGTATATGGTATGTGTTGGCATGCGTTTGTAAGTGTGTGTAAATGGGTGTGTAGTTTGTGTGTGTGTGTGTGTAGTGTATATAGTGTGTGTTTATGTTTTATATTTGTGTGTGTGTGTGGGTGTGTTTTTATTTGTGTGTGAGTGTGCGCGAATGTGTGTGGTGTTTAGTGTAGTGTGTGTACGTGGATGTGTAGGCTGTGTGTGTACGTGCGTGTGTGGGTGTGTTTTTATTTGTGTGTGAGTGTGCGCGAATGACTGTGGTGTTTAGTGTAGTGTGTGTACGTGGATGTGTAGGCTGTGTGGGTACGTGTGTTGTGTACGTGTGTAGCGGTACAGCAGATAATAACCAACGGACCAGAGACTCGTTCGTGACATGACTCTCCTATTAGAACATTGGTTGTCAACATTAAGGGGAGATCTCCACTTGAGGGATTTTTTTCTTGACCCCTTTCACCCTCATGTTTAGCCCCATTGATTTTGATACTATAAAACGTTTGCCCCATTAGTTTAGCAATTTTAAGAACTTTCACCCCATATTAAGACCTTTCATGCCATTCAGGTGTCGATTTTATCCTGGCGAGCAATAGCGAGCCTGTAATTTAAGAGGAACCGGCCTTCGGCCGGGACATTTTTCTACCGAAAAATGTACAAATTTATCTTGAAAGGGACTCCAGGGGGTGTAATTTTAAGCTTGATGGAGGTCTAGGGAACAAACTAAATACCTCCCCTTAAGATGACTCATTTCATACTCTTCTTCTGGCAACCATTAGACGATTTTATTAAGCTGGTCACGTTAACCCTTTCAGTACACGATGACGCATTTCTTATTTTGATTCCGGCTACCAGTAGGCGATTGTATTAAGCTTTGGATGGTCTGCTTAACCCTTTCAATATACAATGACGCTTTATTCGTGCTTACTCTGGCTACGACGAGAGAAAGAGGGTAGGTCTCGCTCGTTCTTAGTGGTTAGCCGGTTCCAACACTAAAACTGACGATAACCTTTTAATTGACCTGCTTTACAATATACAGCAAGATTGTGATATCGCTCGCCAGGAAAAAATCGACACCTAAATGGCATGAAAGGTCTTAAAATTGACAGAAAGGGAGCGAAAGTTCTTAAAATCGCCAAAATAATGGGGCGAACGTCTTAAAATCTCAAAAGCAATCGGGCTAAACATGACGGAGAAAGGTGTCTAGAAAAAAATCCCTCAAGTGGAAATCTCCCCTGGAAGTAGAGCGAAACTTACGTTAGCTAAATTATGTTGCATCATTTACAATATTCCGCTTACTGAACAAATTATGTTGCATCATTTACAATATTCCGCTTACTGAATAAATAATTGGTCAAACACTAAAGATTGTTAGCCCCTTCTGTTACTTCTGTAAGAGCGGCGTGTTCTTTATTTTATTCTAGCTTATATAGACGATTTTATACAGCTTGGGAAGGATATATGGTAGCTTAAGGAGAGGTTTCTAGTTTATTTCCTACTCTTCCAGCAATCTTAAAATGTCACCCCCTTTGACCCCCTTTCAAGATAAATTTTTACATTTTTCGGTAGAAACATTTCCCGGTCGAAGGCCGGTTACTCTTAAATTACAGGCTCGCTATCGCTCGCCAGGATAAAATCGACACCTAATTTGCACGAAAGGTCTTAAAATTGACAGAATGGGGCGGAAATTCTTAAAATCACCAAACTTATGGGGGCAAACGTCTTAAAATCTAAAAAACAATGGGGCTAACCATGAGGGAGAAAGGGGTCAAGAAAAAAATCCCTCAAATGGAGACCTCCCCTTAAAGGATTAATTGAGATAGTCTGTACCCTTTTAATTGATAAGATGTCCTTCCTATGCTGAAAATCATCGTATAAGAGTTGCCAAGATATAATGAAAAAGACGTCACCTGTACTGAACGTGTATAAATAAAATGCAATAACTTACATGAGGGTGAAGAAGGCGATGAAGGAGGTGATGAGGGTTCCAGGAGGGGCGGGACATTTGAAGCCTCGATTCTTCATTGTCCTCAACATTTAATCAAAGCCGTGGTTCTTCACTGTTGCGAGCAATTGAAGCCTGTGACTCTTGATTGTTCCGAATATTTGAATCCTTGACTCTTCATTGTCCTCAACCTTTAAAGCCGTGGTTCTTCCAAATAATGCACAAACTTATCTCGAAGAGGGGGTCTTGGGGGTCTTTTATTGATAAGCTTGATGGAAGTCTAGGGAGGAAGGTTAAAAGACTCGATAAATATATAAATTAATTAATTGATTACTAAATAAGGTCTCCAATTAAAGGTAACTACAAATGTATAGTTATTCCGTACGAAAGTTTTCACCACGATGAGGTTAAAGATATGGCTGTAAGTCCCTGAGATTCATGATGTCTTGAGGATTGAGATACGTTTAGACCATTTACTCTGACTAACATTAGACGATTTTATTCAATTTAGGAAGAACTTGTGGGAACTAGAGAGTTAATCGAGATATAAACCCTTTTGATTCCCAGAGATCCTTCCTAAGTTGCATAAATAACATCTCCCAATGATAACCAGGATAAAGTGTTGAAATGCCTCCTCAAAAACTGATAAAGTTAAGGTGGTGTTAAAAGAGCGATTTTTCCGGGCAATTGTAGTTTGGCAGGCTCAAAATTTAACCCTCTCCGACATATGGCGCGATTTTGAGCCTATTGGAGATACTTTAAAGCCTTTGTTACCATCAAGGGTATTTAGAAACCTTTAGTTTAGTTACTTCAACCTCTGCAGTTGTCTTTGAGTTAGCTGTGGGCAGAAAACTAATTTTGGAGAGGTAATTATAAGAGTGAGAGAACTCTATTTCTTATTAAGTTTCATAACAATTAAACTACCTAACACAATCTACCTTCGATCTAGTTTCTGATTACAATGAGAAAGAGCCTCAAAATATTATGATAAAAATCTTGCTATTAGAAAAATGCCGGAAAAAGCGATCTTGTGACTTGGACTTTTACACATACCGAACACACACACACACACACACACCCACACCCACACACACCCACACCCCTTGTTCCTTCAGCCCCCCGCAACACCCACACACCTTGTTCCTCCAGTACCCCTTAACACCCACACCCCTTGTTCCTTCAGCCCCCCAGAACACCCACACACCTTTTGTTCCTTCACCCCCCCCCCCCGCAACACCCACACACCTTGTTCCTCCAGCCCCCCAGAACACCCACACCCACACATGCACCTTATGCCTCCAGCCCCTGGAACACCCACACCCACACACCTTGTTCCTCCAGCCCCTGGAACACCCACACCCACACACCTTGTTCCTCCAGCCCCCTGGAACACCCACACCCACACACCTTGTTCCTCCAGCCCCCTGGAACACCCACACCCACACACCTTGTTCCTCCAGCCCCCTGGAACACCCACACACCTTGTTCCTCCAGCCCCCTGATACACCCACACCCACACACCTTGTTCCTCCAGCCCCCCATAACACCCACACCCACACACCTTGTTTCTCCAGGCCCCCAGAACACCCACACACCTTGTTCCTCCAGCCCCCTGGAACACCCACACCCACACACCTTGTTCCTCCAGCCCCCCAGAACACCCACACCCACACACCTTGTTTCTCCAGTCCCCCAGAACCCACACCCACACCCACACACCTTGTTCCTCCAGCCCCCGGATCAAACTGAGTCACTGACGGCTGCCGGACGAAGCTCCTTGGATTGGAGGAGTGGTAAAGGACGTATTTTTTAGGGGGCGTTTGGGGGGGACACCCTTCTCCCTCATATTTAGCCCCATTAGTTATTTGTTTTTTTAGACGTTCTCCCCATTAGTTTGGCTATGTTAAGATCTTTTGCCTAATTTATTAATGTTGTCAATTTATAAACTTGTTGTGCCATTTAGGTGTCGATTTGTTCAAGTTGTGTCAGTTGGGAATGTATAGGCCTATTTGTAATATATAAGACAGTTGGCGACGTTAATGCTGTGCTAAAATGTAGTGTTGTTGACACTAGAGCTATAATAACCAACCCTCCCACCACAACTACACAGTAACCATCGAGGTGAAACTGTAAAGTCATCAGGCACAATGTATATAACGGGAGTGGTTTGTGGCCTATGACTTTTTATCTTTTACTGTACTTCTTATATTTCAACTTATTCTTCCTCTATCCAAAACTCTCTACTCTCCTACAAGACTTGCTCTCCTACTTTACTCTAGCCATCGTATCGTATCTCTGACTTGGTTGAGTCGAAGTATTTTGTTTTTGTTTTGTCATATCTTACTTTTCTTTTTAGCTTACTCTTTCTCTATAAAACCAACCATTTATTATAACTTCACTCTCGCCATCCATCTATCGTCCCTTGAATATAAAAATAGTAAAATAATAAACAATATCAAATAGGACAGCCCTCCACCTTTTACTCTTCCACTTCCTTCTTCCTTTCTCTACTTCTCTGTTTTTTCCTGACGAGCGATAGCGAGCTTGCAATTTAGGAGGAACCAGCTTTTCTACCGAAAAATTTACAAAATGATCTCGAAGGGTGGGTCTTAAGTATGTTATATATATATAATATATACTTAATGGAGGCCTAGGGAGGAAGTTAAAATAGTAATGCATAAATGTACTGTATACTGTAAATTAACAAATAAATAACACCTACCTCTTTCAGCGCCTCTTACCCTTATGATCTGGCTACCATTAGACGATTGTGTCCAGCTTGTGAAGACGTGTAGAAGTCAAAGGGTTAATTTATAGTTTCCCTTTCTGTTATTCTGGCTAATGATAAACGATGTTTTCCATTTTGTGAAAGACCTGTGAGAGTCAAAGGGTTAATTGAGATAATATTCCTTTCTTCATTGTATCCAGGCTGTCAATAAACGATTGTATGTAATTTATGAACAACGTTGGACTCAAAGGGTTTATGGAGATAGTTTTACCTACTTTTATTCCTTGAGATCCTTCCAAAGATACATCAAAATAATGATAGACGAAATAAGAGGAAGAATGGTGTAATCGCATACTGATTTAGTTTAAGGGGAGGTATTTAGTTTGTTCCGTAGACCTCCATCAAGCTTAAAATTACACCCCCTAGAGTCCCTTTCAAGATAAATTTGTACATTTTTCGGTAGAACAATTTCCCGGCCGAAGGCCGGTTCCTCTTAAATTACAGGCTCGCTATCGCTCGCCAGGATAAAATCGACACCTGAATGGCATGAAAGGTCTTAATATGGGGTGAAAGTTCTTAACATTGCTAAACTAATGGGGCAAACGTTTTATAGTATCAAAAGCAATGGGGCTAAACATGAGGGTGAAAGGGGTCAAGAAAAAAATCCCTCAAGTGGAGATCTCCCCTTAATGCAGTACGGTCCGTCATAATTTAATACAGTACGGGGTGAGAGAACATAGTCATTTAATACAGTACGGGGTGAGAGAACATAGTCATTTAATACAGTACGGGGTGAGAGAACATAGTCATTTAATACAGTACGGGGTGAGAGAACATAGTCATTTAATACAGTACGTGGTGAGAGAACATAGTCATTTAATACAGTACGGGGTGAGAGAACATAGTCATTGTATTTGTTTACCTAAATGAAAAATGAATCGGTTAGCAGTAAATTTATCAATGCTTAGTGGAATTATATGAACCTGTACAAATACTATGGGTCTGCATCAAGGGACTGGAGTTCTCGAATAGGGGCTCCAGTCCTGACGTTTTTCTTGTGTTGGCTTAAGGG
This sequence comes from Paralithodes platypus, assembly GCA_032716605.1. Classification (NCBI taxonomy): domain Eukaryota; kingdom Metazoa; phylum Arthropoda; class Malacostraca; order Decapoda; family Lithodidae; genus Paralithodes; species Paralithodes platypus. Next base: position 25,554,722 of record CM064517.1, read on the forward strand.
GAGATCTCCACTTGAGGGATTTTTTTCTTGACCACTTTCTCCCTCATGTTTAGCCCCATTGCTTTTGATATTATAAAACGTTTGCCCCATTACTTTAGCGATTTTAAGAACTTTCACCCCATATTAAGACCTTTCGTACAATTCAATTGTCGATTTTATCCTGGCGAGCGATAGCGAGCCTGTAATTTAAGAGGAACCGGCCTTAGGCCGGGACATTTTTCAACCGAAAAATGTACAAATTTATCTTGAAAGGGACTCAAGGGGATGTAATTTTAAGCTTGATGGAGGTCTAGGGAACAAACTAAATACCTTCCCTTAATAATTCAGACGGGTTGATAGCCTCTGAAGCCCTGTTTTAACTAAGCAAATCTGCATCATACATGTCAAATTAATGCTAAGTTGTCATAAAAAACAAAACATTTCGCTGCAAAATCTTCATAATAACTGAGTAATCAAGTTGGGACATGACATATTACTGTCACCTGATAATATATAGGGCTGCGACCGATCAGTGTACCAATAAACCTATGCAATATACAATTATATATATATATACCTATTATGTGCTGGATAACACTAATCGAGTATATTCAGTTTAGGAAGGGTATTTGGAAGCTAAGGATTATTAGAGACAGTCACAACCATTTTGAGTCTGACGGATCCTTACCAAGCTGCACAAAGATATACAAAGTTATACATTAGGTATAACTAGTAGGATAAGTACATTTGCAGACGATACCAAAATGGGGAGAAAAAATGATTCAGTTAGAGATATAGAGTGTCTGCAAAGGGATCTAGATACCTTACACGAATGGTCAGTAAAATGGCAGATGAAGTTTAACATTGACAAATGCAAGGTATTAACCTGACAAGCGCGATATAGACCTAGGTGCTAGGGTAGTTATTTGTGCACTTCTAGCCCTGGATTCTGACAGAATTCGTTATATTTACAATATAAAGCATTATTTGTTTTCGGTATGCTTTTATTTTACATATATGATGTATATATGAACCTTCAAGAGTGCTAAAATAAGTGGGAAAAGCATTTGGGTGGTGAAAAACGAAGATATTGGCCACCCGGTCATAATCTCAGGCGAGAGAGAGCCACAGGCAGCCCTCCCCTCTCGCTGTCTGGGAGTCAACTGAGACGAGCGGGGCGGTGTGTGCCGGTGTCTGGGTGTTGCATAACGATCTTTTATGCAACCCACTTGTGCTACATTATCGCGGGAGAGAAAAATAACCGATAAATGATGATAATAAGAGGATAAATAGGTGATAATGGAGGGGGGGGGGGAGGGGGGAATAAGGTGGGGAAGGAGGGAAGGGGGAGGGGTGAGAAACACATGGATGAGTACTAGAGGGGAATTATCTCACCTAGAGACAAAATCCTTTGTTTTGATAGGCCCTTTTTTTTTTGGAAGGCTTTTTTTATGGTCTTGCTTCCGTGAGGCCTATCGCGTTCCCTATAGGAAGCCTTCCGTGAGGCCTATCGCGCTTGCCGGGTTAAAGATAGGGAAGATGCATACACATTTTAAATATAAACTAGCTAATATGGAATTAGAAAACTCAGACTGTGAGAAAGATATAGGTGTTTTTGTTAGCAATGATTTGAAGCCTAGAAAACAATGTATAAGCGTTCGTAACAAGGCAAACAGGATTCTCGGGTTCATATCTAGGAGTGTGAGTAACAGAACTGCTGATGTTATCTTAAAACTTTACTTGTCATTAGTGAGATCCCATATGGATTATGCTGTTCAATTTTGGTGTCCTTATTACAGAATGGACATAGATTCATTGGAGAGAGTACAACGTAGAATGACAAAATTATCCATAATATTAGAAATCTTCCGTATGAAGAAAGGTTGAAGAAATTAGGCTTACATTCGTTTGAGAGACACAGAGTTAGAGGTGACATGATAGAGGTATTCAAGTGGGTTAGTGGAATTAATAAAGGAGACATGAAAAATGTACTAAAGCTCAGTGATAGCGAAATAACTCGTACAAATGGTTTCAAATTATATAAATTTAGTTTCAGAAAAGATATAGGCAAATATTGGTTTGGTAACAGAGTTGTAGATGGGTGGAATAGGCTACCAAGTGATATAGTGGGATCAAGAACGATAGGGAGCTTTAAGATAAAATTAGATAGGCATATGGACGAGATGGGTTGGGTTTGAGGGGGATCTACCAGGTGTGGGCCAATCGGCGCTCAGCAGACCCCCGTAATCTTGTGTTAATCTCTGACCGTTTTGGTGGGGTCAGTACTCAAGGTATTAGTGAGATTGGTCTATAATTGGGCCTTGTAATTGGGGTTGGGTGTGACAGGGATCTGCCTTGTATGGGCCGATCAGCGTTTTGCAGACTCCCATTTTCTTATGTTCTTATGTTCTTAATGAAAGCCGAAACATAAGGAAGGAAAGCGTCATCGTACCAGGGGTGTAAAAAAGTACTTAATGATTGTACTTAAGTCCAAGTAAAAGTATGTACTGGAAAAGTTACTGAAGTAAAAGTAAAAGTTCCCAAGTAGAAATGTACTTAAGTTAAAGTAAAAAAAGTATCTACCGAATGAATTACTTAAGTACCAAAAGTAAAAAGTAATATCCTAATCTATTACTATATATATATACCGATATACTGGTATAATATATATATATATATATATATATATATATATATATATATATATATATATCTGTGTGTGTGTGTCAACATGAACTAAAACTAATAGTTAACTATTACAGGAACCTTGACTTTCAAGTGTTCCCCCTCTTGTTATCTTACAATCACACACTTCTTATAATGTAAAACTTGAAGATATACGGACGAGTCGATATAATCAGTGCTCTTTATAACCAGTGTTATCTATAACATTCTGAAGAAAAAATAGAACCAAGCACAGAAGAAGAAAAACGTATTCATTATGCTTATCTAATTGTAGAGATTTTGATTATATGACATTGAGAAAGTGCTTTGATTCGGGATAATATCTCCTTAGAATATATTCAACTCGGTAAAAGCTGCAACTAAGTTTAGGTTCAATTAGTTCAAGACCATAACAGAATAGATATTAAACAGGGTTAATTATGATTATGCTGGATTAAACAAGTGATATTAGGTATAAGATTTGGTAAATGAAAATATGGCAAGTTAGATTATATCAGGTAGAATATATTGTAGTTAGTAAATAACCTAATAAATAATATTACAGTGTGACACTATGCAGGTAGCTCTGTACGAGGGACTATGTACAGGCATATATCTATACTCCGGGATTTCCCTAAATTTAGTTTTACTCTTGATGGTTTGCTCATGTGTTCGTTATATAATTTCAACTATTTCTTCAGATCGTGAGGAGTGGTTATTTCAAAGCCATAGTTTGCAATTTTTTTTTTTTTACGGAATAGCATAATTTATATTATCATATATTTATATAATCTTCATTTTATCAACAACGGACAATACATTTATTCTTTGAAGGATTATTCTAAATTGCTAATGCTAGTTTAACAATTATGGTTAGCTTCGTTACATGAAATTCAAAAATGTATTACCGTTCAAATAAATATAGATAAATATAAATAAAATTATCATGCTGAGTCACGGGTGGAAAGTGTAAGGTGTTAAACCTTTGGGATCAGGTGGTACAAAGGGAGAGTCATTAGGATGTGTGGGGGAGAGGGGAGGGCTCTCAGCGCCATATAAATATAGTGGTGACCTTTGAACTAGCTAAGGAATGTCACACCTACATTCAGGTGAATGTCCATGGGAAATGCTACCTGGAATTTCAAATCTATTGGGAAGAATATTTAGGAAATTTGCTGAAGTTGTACTCTACAAAATTAAAAGAAGTAAATGAAATGTAGTGGAGTAAAAGTACAAGTAATTCTTCTAAATACTACTCAAGTTAGAGTAAAAGTACTGGACAACAAATCTACTTTTTAAAAAGTAGATACTGAAAAAATATACTTAAGTACTGTACTTGTGTAAATGTACTTCATTACCTTTACACTCCTGCATCGTACTATGAAAGGGATTAGTAGGTTGTGAGAGGTTGCGGTCCCTCAATTCTCCCTGCACTTTATAAGCTAATTAGGAGAGCTCAGACGGTATTGAGCACCATAATTTACTGGTTCGGCTCAATGGTTTAAGGAAGGGGTTTAGTTTGCTCTCTAAACCTCTATCAAGCTTAAAAAAAACACCCACAAGACCCCCTTCGATAGAAATTTGTAATGTCCCGGCCGAAGGCCGATTCCTCTTCAAATACAGGCTCGCTATCGCTCGCCAGGAAAAATCGACACCTAAATGGCACGAAAGGTGCCAAAGAAATGGGGCAAAAGGTCTGAAAATCGCCAAACTAATGGGGCGAATGTCTTGTAATCTCATAACTAATAGGGCTAAACATGAGGGAGGAGGAGGACTCGAGAAACCAACTGCCTCCCCTTAAGACACTATGCTAGGTAGATATTGTTGTTGTTCTTTAGTCAGGTCTAACTTATTCTAGGAGGGGTAGTAGCATCTTATATAATTTATTTATTTGTTATTGTATATACTGTAGGTATGAAACAGTTTAGAATAAATAAGACTAGCTTTGAATGGTTTAGGTATACAGTATTTAATTTACAAATATCAGTGTTGCATATGTATGTGTGCTAGATTTGTTTTCCTTAATTGTAATTAAGATTTGAAGGTCAATTCAGGTTGTATGATCGCTGGTCGGCCTCTTACATGATTATCATATCGTGTTGATTGTGGTAGGCTTGACTGCTAATAAAGACAAGTTTACAAAAGTAAAGTCGCCACTGCATCACCTCCTTTATAATAAAACTTCATGCAGCACACATTCCATTCACAATATTCTGGTTATATCTATTATATTTCATGTCTCTTGCAATATTATGACGGTAGTGCCAGCTACTATGTTGAATGTTATGGCTATTTATAATATTTGTCTTATGATTGATTAATAGGGAACTGCTGTGGAAAATAATGGCAAGTAGTGGGATTACAGAAAAATATATTAACGTCATAAAATTGATGTACCAGAGCACGAAGGCGAAGTACGCTTTAGGAAATATAGAAACGGGATGGGTAGAAAGCAAGAGGGGAGTAAGACAAGGGTGTGTACTATCGCCGCTATTATTCGCGCTCTATATGGAAGAAATTATGCAGAGAATAAAAAGGGTAGGGGAAGGGATTAGGATAAATCAAGAAAGGCTGGGGTACTCCTGTTCGCAGACGACGTAGTCCTGATGGCTGAGACAGTTAGAAGAAGGAACAAGATTTGGGGCGGAGTTAGAAGTGAGATTCAGCAAAGAAAAGAGCCAAGTGATGAAAGTGAAGGGACAACTACATGAGGATTAGGAGTAACATTGGAAGGCAACAGAATGAAGAAGATTAGAGAATATAAATACATGGGAGTGACAATTACAGAGAGAGGGTTTGAAAAGGCGAAAAGTGAAAAGATAGGGCAGATGCAACAGTGGAATGGGAGACTATGGAGCGCGACAAGGATCCAGGCAAACAGCTATGAAATAGTGCGAGGGCTGTGGAAGGGAAAAGGAGTAGCCTACCTGCGGTAATGTATGGCATGGAGGAGATGGGAACTACAGAGGCAGAAACAAGAAAGTTGGAAACTATACAAAATATAATCAGAAGGACAGGATTAGGAGCGAATAAATGTGTGGCACAGGAAGCAATCCGGGGAGAAATGGGGTGGAGCGCTTTTGAAGAGAAGATAGGGAAAGCTAAAGAAAAGTACAAAGTGAGGCTAGAAGAGATGGAGGAAAATCAATGGCCAAAGAAGGAGTACAGATGGGCGAGCGAGGGAAGTAAACGAAACAGGGAGTGTAAAAGAAGACTTGAAAGGATAAATATAATACAGGACCATGTGGGAGGGGAATTTAGAAACAAAAATGGGAGGGGTGATTGGGTGAGAATTGAAAATGGGAGGGGATGTATAGAGAAATAGAGAAAAAATAAAATAAGAACGAAAAAGGAAGTGGAGGGAAGGGGTAGACACAAAGACACTCTTTCATACTACAGAGAAAGAGAAGCCGACTAGGCTTCTATGGGGGAAGGGGAAGGGGATCTAAATTACTGTTCAAGGCAAGGACAGGATCCCTAGACACAAACGAATGAACAAGGAATTGGAACGGGATAGGACTCACTTTAATCAGTGTTACCTAGGTAGAGACCCAATAGTTGAGGATATGCAGAACATATATTAACAGAATGTACAAAATATGAAGAGGAAAGAAATTACCTGGAGAGATATAGGCCAATGAGGAACAGAGTTGGGGAAATAAGATGGGAGGAAATAAAGCAGAGAGAGGACAGAGGGGTAGAGGCATTATTGGGGCTAACAAACAATATGGAGAAACGAGAAAGGAAAATGATGAAGAGGACGTTAGAGGATATATGGAGAAAGATAAATGGGTAAATGGAAGGGGTGAGAGAGAGAAAAAAAAAATAATTACATGGAAAAGGGAGGGAAGGGGGCACGGAGAGGAAAATTAAAGGAGAAATGGTGGAGGGGGATAGATAGGTCCAAAGAGCTGTCCCTACTATTATCCTTCTACTCTAAACTTTCCCTCTTATTAACATTTTCTGAGCCAGTAGGCCTACATAGCCTATAGAAAGGTCAGCCCTGTCGACCAAGATTGAAGCAATCAGCAACAGCAGTGTCTGCGGGAAAACTCAATAGAAGAAGAAGGTAACATCAAATGTATTATCTAATGACAACTTTTATAGTGTTTGTATGTTACGTTGGTGAAGAGCACAAAGCTATTACAATGATGATACAGTCCGTAGGGTCTGTGGTAGAATAATAGAATAGATAGATACAAATAGTAATTATACTATGGTATGGTTTATTGTGTCGTCGTTTGCATGTAGTACAGTCACGCTCAAAAGTTGTGTTGCATCATCATAGCCCATTTTGGTTATCTAGCTCTTGTAATAGAAATTAAAAGTGCTTAATATATTCTACGTGAAAATATTCACATTCCAGCTTAATTGAGGATATTTTTCTTATATCAAGAAAGGAATATGGAGTTAGCCTAAATGTGCGAAACTGTATTACAACTTATGAGCGTAACTGTACTCGCTTCATTGATGACCCGTGAACGAAACGAAAAGAAGATGAGCACATTTTAAACAATAATAATAAGAAGATGAGATTGCCAACTTGGCATAGTAACTTGTAAGTTGGCAACCTTTGAACAATGAACTCGGGATCCCTTCAAGATTTAATTGACTGTTGCTAGCCAAACGAGGAAGGTGTTACGTGGAAGAAGTTGAAGACTCAAGAACATACATTAACTTACAACAGTCAACTTAAAATAATAGGCTACTTGAAAATGAAGGGGAAAGTACAAACTGGTGAGATATGATTTATCCTAGGCTAGCCTATAACACACTAGGCCTAGTGCAATAGGCTAATGTGTACCCTAGGCGAAATATAAATTCTAGATAAGCCTAGCTTAGGCCTATTGCACATGGAACAGGGAAGAGTGATTACTTACATAAGTTACATGTCATGGTTATTTGGGGTATTTTGTTTTTGTCACCCCCTGGTGGCTGGTACCATTTTCGGTTTTGTCTTGGGGCCTAGGCTATTGCACTTTGAACCAGTAGCCAATGGATTTAGGCTACTGCTATAGTTCACTAAGAGCCTAGGTAGAATATTAACAGTAGTTTTAAGATAGGCCTAATTACTGTAATTAGGCCTAGGCCTATTTTGATTTTAGGCCTATTAAAATTTTTGGAAAGATGCTACCTAGGCTAGGCCTATTTTAATACCACAAATTTTCCGAGTGTTTTTTATAAACAAAATTGGTCATTTGCATCAATATATAGTGTGTGTAATGAATTAGAAATCTCGGGAAAACCTATTTTCCCCATTAGGCCTATCGATCGATGTTGAGACACACTCCCCCGATAGTGATTTGAAAAGACATTAGCCTAACCTAACAACCTTACCTAACCTAACCTAGTATTATGGGTGGGGGCTGCCGCCCCCACACCCCCGCTGGTTGAGTACTAATCCCTTAATACAAAACAAAAAAATTGGCTGTCGATTAGCCTATAGCCTACGAAGGTGAAAGAAAAGTCGATGAAGTCTATGGTGTTTACTCTGCAATATTCAGCTTGATGGTACATTGATAACGGGACAGTACCGTATTGACAACCTTGTTACGAAAATTAAATTTTAGTACCATACTTTTATAGGCCTATTAGGTTTTTCTGAGGGTTTAACACATTTTCATATGATCTTTAGAGCATATAGATTCATTATTTATCTTCAAATATATCAACAAAATTTGTGGTATTAAAATAACATTAGGCCTAAACCCACTTTTTTGTTAAGGAATTAGCCTAGGCCTACTGTGTTGATAATTTGGTACTTATTACCGAAACTACCACTAGGCCTAATGATTTCTCAATATTTGAAGGCTGATAGAATAAGGATGTTGCAAAGATCATATTAAAATGTGTTTCAACCACTGGAGATACATTTTATGTGCACTAGCCTATAATATACAGTATATACTGTAAAAACTAAAAACTCTCCCTATTGATGGCAGTGAAACTTTTATTTAAGCCCCTTAGGCTACTGTTAAAATAGATGCTGATTTCAATAATTCATGGGGGGGGGGGGGTGAGGGGAGCAAAGCCCCCCTCAACCCATCCTGTATCCAAAGGCAAAACAAAATGTATATTTACTCTGAAAGACTGAAAATTACTTAGCCTACATCTGAGTGTTTTAAGATCATTGAATAATGGGAGAAATAAAAGGTAAAATTCTAGTTTCACGTACACAGCGACAAAAGGGAGGCGCCGTTGTAAAGGCATAGCTTCCCTGACCAACTATGAAGATCAGGGAAATTGCTGGGTAAAAGACGTAATATAATGATAATAAACTACATTAACGACATTAGCCTAACCTAACCTGGTATTATGTAATAGCTATGGTGCCGCATATGGGGAGATTTTTTTTTTTTTTTTTTATAGTAGGTATAATTCCTTATAATGCATTTCCGCCGCTTTGGACATATATAGGAATTAAGTATGGTATATGACAACTCTGAAGTAGCCATAGAAATTTATGAGTATGCTGTGAAAGCGAAACTAGAATTAAACCAAATAAAATTTTCTGGGGATTGTAACTAATTTTAACAACTGTATAGCCTAGCCTAATGATGAAAACTACCTAAAATCAAAAAGAAAAACCATGAGAGAATTAGCGGTAGGCCTAGTTTCGGTTATATTTTCCGATAATTCTTTAGAATTTAGATTAGGGCCTTCCGCTCAATCGTTGAGGGTGAACACCACCTAGCGTTCGAGCTTCTAAGGTACGGGAACAAGAGAGCACTACAAAACGACACCAACTACAAAAGCGGACAGCAAGAAATTACCGCCAAGGACACAGTGAAGGACTTGGGAGTAAATATGAGCAGTGACGCCACTTTTTCCCAGCATATTACCAAAGCCACAACAACAGCAAAACAAATAGCAGGCTGGATCCTGAGAACCTTCCACACAAGAAATGAGAGGTGTATGCTAACATTGTGGAAGTCACTGGTCCTACCACGACTGGAGTACTGCTCCCAGCTCTGGTCTCCCCAAAAAGTAGGAGAAATAACAGAAATTGAAGCCACCCAGAGGACATTCACCAGTAAAATCCATGGGTTTCAACACTTTAACTACTGGGAGAGACTTAAGGAGCTGCAGCTGTACTCACTTCAAAGACGTAGGGAGAGAGATACATCATCTACGTCTGGAAGATTTTGGAAAAAAAGGTACCAAACCCAAACATCCAAGAGACTCAGCACCAAAGGCGAGGGAGGCTGTGCTATGTGAGGACTACGCCGGGATCAACACAAAAAATCAAATCCCTGATCCATCACAGCTTTACATACAATGGAACCAGACTGTTCAACTGTATACCAGCCCCTCTCAGGAACATAACCGGGGTGTCTCCAGACACCTTCAAGAAACACTTGGACATGTGGCTGGCCAAAATACCGGACCGGCCACCAACACCAGGATACCCCAGCACCAACTCCAACCGACTTCTGGAATGGAGAGTGGAAGAAAGGGAGCTGCCTGGTCGCAGTGGAGCCCCAGCTCAACTGTGTCACTAACGGACGGAATACAACTAAGTGTAACTAAGTGTAAGTGTAGCTCGCTCCTACTTGTGGACGTAAACACTCACCTGCCTCCTCCAATGACAATAATGCTATTACCCTAACCTGGGCCCTGGGGAGTTGCTACCCCCAGACCCACAGCTCCCAGACCCCCGCTGCGCTCTTAAAAATTATGTAGAAGACGTCAAAGTACTAAAAAGCACTGCGGGAAAGTGAAAAACGCCTCTAAGATATCGCATTGTTTATAAAAATAGGGGTAGGCTAATTATAGGGAAAAGGTTTGCACTCTTATTTTTCATGTTTTTTCCTTCAGATTTTGAGAAATTAGCATTTTCATGGTTTTAGTTATAATTCCAACGTGGGATACAAGATGGTTCACCCCCTCCCCCCCCCCCAAGACTTATTAAAACCATCATCTATGTTGCCAGCTGGGGGTAAATATCGATTGTACTCCATAATGAATAAGTTTGTAAATAGCGAGGAAGTCGGAGGGAGCTCGGAGACTCTGAGAGTGATGGGACTTTGCATTATTTCCAGTAATATCGGGTTTTATAAATGTGATCAAAATTATTCTCCCACAGTGGATTATACATGAGTACAGAGTATAAGGATTCCATAGACCTGCCCCTGCATTGTCCCTGATACATTATTTATAATAAGGCGGCGAGCCTTTTCTAAATAATTATCACAATAGGAAATGGTGGTTACTAGTTATACTGTAGGCCTACAGTACTGTATATTGAATCAAGGTTCTGGCTCTTATCTCAAAAACTGACACTTGGGGCAGTCCAGAAAAGGGCTGCCTGGCATGCTGCCATTAGGACATACTGTACAGTAAAACAAAAATCTCATCTTGTGTAGACCTCTTGGCCTTTAAATTCTGTACTGTATATATTGATTCATATTAATCTTCAGTAGTAAATGCTCACCATGTTGTTATTAATTGGGTTGTTAATCACAAATTTTGGTTAAATTTGGTAGTGTACCGGTATCACAAATTCCTGGTTGCTATACAGTGTACTTATAATCTTTTAACAGTATGTGGAGAGCAGGATCCCGGGACCTTGGGGAGGACCTTGACACACGAGCACCTCTTCATGGACTTTGATGTGGCCAGCGTCCAACCCGCCCCTGAAGACAAACATTTGGAAAATTGCCCCTTCACACTTCCGAACTTGGGCTGGATCCGGCAGAACCCGTATGTGGTAATGCCTGTAGCTACTCTTGGTCTATCAGGCAGGGTAGCGAAGGCTTTATTTATCCGGGCTACTTTGTGATAAGGGCCAAGCAAAAGGCATGAATGACAGTAGGGAATGTAATACAGGTACAGTATTTTAATACAATTTTCTTTCCTACAGTACAGTATTTGCATCTGAATGCATGGTACAGTACTGTATAATTATACAACATTGGTTGTGATGACGGTACATTACTGTACTGTATTGCATGAGCATGACTTTGTAGAGTTATTAAGTGCTGCATACTGTATTACTGAAATATTGTATCTTTATATGCCTTCCCTTTGAGTAGTTACTGCTAAAGGACAACCTTACCTGTGAACATGTGTATCGTTCGCTCAAACTCGCTCCTTAGGTATACCCGGTACCGTGCAGTATTGCACCCAGTTTATTTGTGGACTATTTATGAATGTAAAATGTAAAAAATATATTGTAACTGTTATGCCATGTTTTCAATAAACGTGATATAGTCTGATTGCTATTCCCGGACTGGGAATCTGCAGTTATCTTCAACAAAGGTACAGTACCTCTCCACTGGGTGAGGACTGACCTTATTTCCACAAATCACCACACAAATACAGTAACAGGCAATAGACATAAAATACAAGGAAAGGTTACAAAGGTTTTTATTTTTAACTGCTAGGGTACACAATATCAAAGTATGTCTCAAGAATGGATAATAGCACTTAGAAATAAAGAATGGATAAACAAATATAATGTAGAATGGGAGTTGCAGGGGCTGATAAATATGTTTGGAACAGTGTGTGAAAAACGGATTCTGAGGTTAAATGCGGGGAAGAGCAAGGTTATGGTCACAGAGTGTGAGGTGAAGTTGAACGGTCAGGTAATGGAGAATGTCAGCTCATTCAAGTATCTAGTCAGTGTGTTGAGCAAAGATTGGAGTATGAATGAAGAAGTGCGGGAGAGGGTGCAACAAGGGAAGAGGGTTATAGGAACGCACTCCAGAAGTATATCCATACTCAAATCACCCACCGATCCATCCAGTCACTCAAAGACAACACTCAGCTAAATGCACGGCCCCCTGAAGGCCATCCCTTAGAATCCCTCTTTTTCTCGTGAGGACAGAGTCCACCTGGCTGCGATGTGGGCACCATCCAGCCCTTCTGAGTTATCAGAAGAGGCTGAAGGACTCTGTCCAGGTTGTAACACAACACCGCACACTATCAAACACATTATAGAAGACTGCATAACACACAACCACTTACGCCAACAACACAACACACTCCTTGAGAACTTTCTGGGAAAACCCGGTCTCGGCCGTGGCCTTCCTTAGCAGCTTGGGGCTGTTCGGCCAGGCAGCATAAGGAATGACTACTACTATCAGTATATATATTTGTTTTACCCTATAAAGGATGGGCTGGTCTATCAGAATGAGAGTTGAGCGTTCTCTGCCATACCCATAGCTTACTCTGACTGTTCCTTTTGCTTGTATGTTTTCTGGATCTCAAGTGACGGCGTCTTTTCCGTGGATTGACCTCCCTACTGCCAACCCTGGCAGATTGGGAGCCAAAGCGTCACATTTTTCCTTTGCCCCTCAACTTTCCCTTTATAGTTGCTGAGGGGCACAGGGCCTTGGGTGGGACTTTTGTTTCCCGGGCGTTTCCGCACCCTCCTCAGCTCCCCGCCTTTGAGTGGCTTCGGTCACCTGGGCATTATTAGTGGTAGGCTGGGAGGGTTCTGTGGGGGTGCTCGGTTATGGCCTTGGCCTTGCTTGGGACCTTGGGGCTGCTCGGCCAGACAGCCTGAGGAACAGCAACAACAACAACAACCCTATAAAGGATGTAGTCATGTAGTTAGCTTCATAAAACATTTCTAAAGGAAATCTTAGGGCTAAAAAAACATGGGAAAAGATGTTTAAGAATATGTCTCTAAAACAGTGGGCAGTTGGGCTAGCATTTCTCCCTCCTAAAACAAGCTAGAGAATAAAACTTAGTTCCTTAGAAAATAGAGGCAATTCATTCATGTCCACCCCATCCATCTAAAATTACCCTTGACTGAGTTACAAGAGATTAGAGTAAAGATTTCTGGCCTAAATATAATGAATAGACTGCAGTAGTAGTACTGTAGAAGTAATTCCCTAGGCTGCATGGCCGAACAGTCCTGTCAGACTACAGTAGATTATGATAGTTTGTAATGGTAAATATTTGCTACACCAGTATTGTAGTTTCCTTACAAGGCTTGTATAAATGTTACATTTTTGTATTACTGGTACTGTATTATATAATATTGTATTAGTTATTGTTTTTGTATAATATTCTTGGTAACTGGTAACACTTGTGCTTATGACTCAAAGGTCCAGGGTTTCGAATACCATTCTGGCCATTATGAATTTGTTTATCTGGTGGATGTCTTCAATCATAATATTTTGTCTATCTACTCGGGCACATTCCCCATTTTTGTATTTATTTATTTTTTATTTACAGTACTGTATTATTATTTATTTTTTATTTACAGTACTGTATTATTATTTATTTTTTTATTTACAGTACTGTATTATTTTTTGTTTTTTAGCTGGGGGTGGCTGACTCGAGACAGAGCCCAAACAGGGTGTGTAATATATACTGTGTACAGTACGAAGATTTGCAGGATAAAGTAGTCTGGAGTAATATACCCCCATTACAGAAAAAGCGTTTTATTGTTATAAAGACACAACTAGTTTCGACTCTCTACAGGAAACTTGTGTCTTTATAACAATTAATTAACAATTCTGTCGTGTGGCCAGCCCTATAAGAGTTGCGTTCTGTAGCTCAGTGGTCTGGTTAACCCTTAATTGGCGGGTCCCGCCTTAAGTCGGTTAGAGAACCATAGCCTAAACAGCGGGTCCTGCCTTAAGTCGTATGCGATTTTGAGCACATTATCGGCTCTGAGAGAGAGTCCACGCGGTGGGAGGACTGCAGGCGGGCTCTTTTCCGTTCAGCGTGGACCTAGTCCCGCCACTACCACATCTCAACACATCCCTGGTCCCGCGAGACAGGATAAAAACTGAGGAAATTACTGTATTTTAGGTTTTTTCCCTTCGTGTTGCAACATCATTGCAAGAGAACCCGTGGTCGTACAAGGATGATTCAAGTGTCATTGGAAAGCTCAATTATCGCCCTTTTACTGATACATAATTGTATTACGCTCTGGCTCTTCTTTATGCATGAAAAAGAGCATGGAATGAAGCTCGTTTAGGGTAAATCTGCCGGCTTGGCAGGTAGTAGTGTTACAAAAGGACCCGATTGTTAGGGGTTAAACTACGATTTAAAAAAAAAAAAAAAAAATCTGTTGTGTGGGTTTATTACTGTACTCCATTTAAGCATTAACGGCACTGTGAATTTCTCTTCCCAAAAAGTACCGGTAGTCTTGTCTTTTATTCATATATTTTAAGTACAGTAAGGCATACATACATATGATGGTTTAATGTTCTTTTCCATTATTTTGTAATGGCTCAGACGGAATTGAATGAATGTATGATTCAAGTAGCCTGATATTTGCTGCACACCATCACTAATTTCACAGTACCTTACCTTTAGTAAGTACAGGAAGTAATAAAAAATTTATTATGTTTTTTACACCAACCAACTTCACATCTAAACTCAATTAATGAAATCAAAAAATACATGTGGCACTCCGAGGATAACAAAATTAATACATGTGGCACTCCGAGGATAACAAATACATGTGGCACTCCGAGGATAACAAATACATGTGGCACTCCGAGGATAACAAATCTCATATTGAGAAGAAAAGTGTCTGCGGTAGCTAAGTTTTGTGGCTGATTCTGTAGACTAGACCACATTTTAAAAAGTTCAATGAGATGTCCATGAAACCATTTTTCCATGTCAGATAGTTAATTTCATACGTATGGTAATGACACCTTTCATTTGACAGATTCCTTACATATTAATTGCTCAGCTGACTAATATAGATATGTGTTTGAAAGAGAAGCCTTGTCCAGCATATTTAGATTCAAGGAGTAGGAATATTATGTTTCTTTTGTCTGGGAACACATAATGATTCACAGTATTGTTTATAATAATATAGAAATAATATTTCAAGCTTTACTGTATTAAAAAAAAATCTTACTATGAAATTTTCTTGGTGTTATTCAGCAACTGTTATTGCCCTAATTCAAGCTTATTCAATTTCATTATGAAGTATATTTACTTATATCAAGGAATGGAAATTATAGTGAAAGTAGTGAATGGGGACAGTAGTTTTTAGCTTGACTATGAAATTTAATTAGTGAAGGGAGACACAACATTTGAGCATGACTTCATGGTACCACAGTGAGATATCTATTTTCCCATTGATCGTACTAAGATTTTATTATCCACATTGTTTAGCTACTGCCACCGCCCCAACCTGCAAATGAACACAGCGGAGGTGATGTCAGCGGTGATGGGTGAGATGAAGGAGTACCGTCGTCTGGGGGGCGGAACCATTGTTGAGAACACCACCACGGGCATCACCAGGAACGTTAACTTCATGAGGGACATCACACGCAAGCATGGAGTTAACATTGTGGCCGGGGCAGGTGGGTTTATTTTATGGTTTAGTGACATTGTACAATCAAACTCAGTATGTCGTCACACACTTTTGTAATTTGTGTTAATACACTACAGTATAGGGAGTACTGTAATTATTATGTAAAACCATTTGTTAATGGCCTACTGGGCAAAAGCCCTTATAAGGCTGGAGTGAATTTAGAGAGAGGGACATTACAGTACTTTGAAATTACTACAATATGAAACCAATAGAATTAGTTATGGGCTTACACCGCCTCATTGCATGGCTCTTTAGAGGCCAGACGCCTCAATCTCCACGGGGGTGATCACCAATGAATTGCCTCCATGCTTATCTGTCATCCATTAGCCGGTGCCCCTCCTCCCATCACTTTCACTCATATACCTTTAACTTCATTCTTCCATCTCATTCTCGGTCTTCTCTCCCTTTCTGGACTTCCACCTCACTCTCATACACTCTTTTAGTCATTCTTTCACTCTCCTTATGCTCCACATACTTTTGGAACACTATGACAAAATTCTTAAAGCGCTAGAAGAAAAGAAAAACGTGGATGTCATTTACACCGATTTTGCTATGGCATTTGATAAATGTGACCATGGAATAATAGCCCACAAACTCAAAGCAAAAGGTATAACGGGGAAAATCGGAAGGTGGATATACAATTTCCTAATAAACCGAAAGCAATCAGTAGCAGTAAACCAAGTAACATCTGAGCCTTCGGATGTCAACAGCTCAGTGCCTCAAGGAACAGTGCTAGCGCCCCTTCTGTTCCTCATACTAATTTGCGACATAGATACCAACACTAGACACAGTACGGTGTCGTCTTTTGCTGATGACACAAAATTAAGCAAGATAGTAAACACACAAGAGGACACGGGCCGACTGCAGGAAGACATGAATGTAGTGTTCCAGTGGACCAGGGAAAACAACATGCAATTCAATGAAGAAAAATTCCAATTAATACGGTACGGAGATAATAATGGCGTTAAAGAAATTACAAACTACTTAACAGAATCTAACCACATAATAGAACGGAAAGACAGTGTGAAAGACCTTGGGGTATTAATGTCTGAAAATATGGATTTCAAAGTACATAACCAGGTCAAAGTTGCGGCTGCAAAACGTCTAACGGGTTGGATTCTACGTACATTTAAAACACGCGGTGAATTGCCTATGATAACGCTCTTCAAATCTCTAGTGCTACCGCGGCTTGAATACTGTAGCATATTAACATCCCCATACAAAGCAGGTGAAATAAATGACTTAGAGAGTGTACAAAGAAATTTCACTTCGCATATAAGTTCGATAAAACATCTACACTATTGGGAGCGTTTAAGAGCACTGAATCTGTACTCACTGGAACGTAGAAGAGAACGTTACCTAATAATATACACGTGGAAAATCGCAGAGGGTTTAGTACCAAACCTACATACTCCGATAGTCATGAAATTCAGTGATAGGAGAGGCTGGGAATGCGAAATCCCCCGGATGAATAACAGGGGTGCTCTGGGCTCTCTGCGAGAGGGCTGGTTATCACACAGAGGCCCACGTCTCTTCAACAAACTCCCACGGCAAGTAACAGACATGAGGGACGTCTCGTTAGACAACTTCAAGAGAGCCCTCGATGTCGAACTGCAAAAAGTGCCAGACGAGCCCATCCTCGCGAGGGAGCGAGCTGTCGCTTCAAACAGTCTACTACACCAAAATCACCACCCATAACGAGGGGCGCCGCGCTCCTTGGTGCCGCTAGAAGAGTGGCGAACACATCAAAAGTATCAAAAGTAAGTAACATGACCGAACCACCTCAGGGTGTTCCTCTTCACACTCCAGCACATCTACCGGTATATCCACATCACGTTGCTCTCGTACTTCCTCATTTGTCTGTCTCTCTCCATGTGACCCCATACACAGTTCTCAAATAACTTATTTCGAAGTCTCGCTCTAGATTTATGTCTCCAACAACGTCCATGCTTCACTCCTGCACATCAGTGCTGAGATCACCACACTATCTTACAATGACTTCTTAACGTTGATGCTCACCTTCCTATTCCTAGTTACTGCTTTCAGTGTGCCTTAAATCCTCCTCCATGTTGCACCCTATCTTCTTACAGTTTCTTACAGTAGATCCTCTGGAAAAAGGCAAACTATGCCTGTGTATCCAGCTCAGTACCAGTACTTGCACTGCTGCGGTCGTTCACGGTGTTGGCGGCGGCGGTAGCAGACGCAACATTTTTACTATTCTGTATTTTTGTTTTATAATCAAACTTCAAATCTTGTCTTCCCCATGCTTTATCAAGATTACTTTCAAACTCCCTTATTGATTCGGAATCGACTACATACTGGGGCAGTGCGTTCCACTCATTTACCACTCTATCACAAAATGAGTTCTTCGCCTTCTCAAGCCTATTTCTTTCTTTGTAAATTTTCTTAGAGTGTCCTCTCGTTCTTGTTCCCTCCCGCATCAAGAAGATACCTTCACACACATCCTCATCGTACTTTCCTGACACTATCTTAAAAGTCTCTATCATATCCCCTCTCTTTCTCCTATATGCCAGTGTCGGAAGTCCCAGTGTCCTCAACCTCTGCTCATAGCCCGCGTTCTTCAACGTTGGTACCAGCTTGCTAGCTCTCTCTGCACTTTCTCCACTGCTTCTATATCTTTTACCATATATGGAGCCCACACCTGGTTTGCATATTCCAGGTGTGGCCTAACCAGCGCTGTATATAGATTCCTGAAGATTTCTTCGTCAAGTGACACAAATGTCCTCCTTATCAGCCCTACAATTCTATTGGCTTTGTTTATCTTTTCCGCTAAATGTTCTGAGAAATTTAACTTATTATCTATCACTACTCCTATATCCTTTTCTGCACTCACTTCCTCCATCGCTTCATACATACTGTATCCTACCTTGTCTATCTTGCTGGTCCCAATCCGCATGTACTTGCATTTTTTTGGATGAAAAGGCATTAACCAATGCTCAGACCATCCCTTCATGCCCTCCACATCTCCTTGAAGCAAACCCATATCTTCCTTACTCCTCACTCTTCTATACAGTTTAGTGTCATCCGCATACAGGTATACCTCACTTCCATTAGTTATAACTTCAGGCAAGTCGTTGATAAATATAACGAACAGCAGTGGTCCCAACACAGATCCCTGAGGTACCCCACTTGTAATTTCCCTCCACCCCGAGCCTATTCCATTCACCAATACCCTCTGTCTCCGATCTTTCAGGAAGGCTTCTATCCATTTCACACATTTCTCCCCTATATTATAGCTTCTAACTTTCTCTATTAACCTTTTATGTGGGACCTTATCGAAGGCCTTCATAAAATCGCAATATACCACGTCTATTACATCACCATCTTCTAGAATTTGCATCCAATCATCTACCACCTTAATTAGCTTGCAAGATGTGTGGTGCCAAACTGCAAGATAGGATATCAAGTGAAGAGCTAATAAGAAGGTTAGGTATCAAGAGTATCATGGATGAGATGCATAATAGCAAACTTGGATGGTTTGGACATGTGGAGAGGATGGATGAACTAAGCTAGGTGAAAAGATGGAAGTCCATGAATGTGGAGGGAGCTGCACCAAGGGGCGGACCAAGAAAGACGTGTGATCGGACTTTGCGGTCTGATCTTAAATCAAAGAACTCGGTCTTTAAATTTATGTATGTATGTACAGTACTGTATGTATATTGCACTTCATCTCCTAAACGCTCCACCTTCCTTGTTGTTACTTAAAACAGATAGAAGTTTACATATTTTGTTTCTCAAGCAAGAGGTTATCTTTTCCCAGGGTTTTGTATGAAGTATAATTGTCTTGGATATTTGACCAATTATGGTATAATTGCCATTAATTAACATGAAATAAGAAGTGTTAGCATGAACAACATAATTTTAAATTAAGACATATAATCTCAGCACCTTGTGGGCAATAAACCAGCGACCTCCCGCTTACAAGTCATATACCTACCCCTACTCAATGCAGGTTTTATTACTCGCATAATCTATTTATTTTATTCTTGACTGTCTTCATCTCTATCTATTGCAAGCTTCCTTGACCCCTGAGAGGAGGCCATGCATGAATTACTTCCATGCTCAATTGTTATATGCCAGGTGGAATCCTTCCTCCCACTCAGCTTCACTTTCACTCATTCCTGGAATACCTCCTAACTCCATCCGTCCATCTCACTCTAAGGTCTGCTTCTCCCTCTCTGCCTTTCATCCTTACTCTTTTACATTTATAGTCATTCTCCCACTCTTCATTGGCTACACATGACTGAACTACCTCCAGGTGTTTCTCTTCACATTCTCCAGTACATCCACATCAACACCATATCGCTCTCGTATTTCTCACTTGTCTGTTTATCTCTCCATGCGACTTCACATACACTTCTTACATAACTCATGATTACCTTAACCCATTCGCTGCGGGTGGCGTTCTGGAACGTCCTGGCAAGTTACAGCAATTTCCAGGCTTTAAAAGCCTGTAAAAACCGTAAAAATCGAGTGTCAGTGGGCGGGAGCGTGAGGGGCCCACCTCCGACCCTCAGAGCACCGAGCGGCTCACTAAGGTTGACTGTGTCTCGCGCGGGTCTCTCTCTGTGTCTCCCAACAGTGTAGCCAAGCGAGCGAGTGTTACATAATAGCAGGTTTCCCGCGTTTCACTGGCACCACTGCGGGTGAACCAGACCACGTACGGGGCCCGTTTTGGTGTAATTTTGAAGCTATTCTCGCCTAGTTTTCGGCAGAATACACTTCATTTAACCCTTCCTCCCCGGGCTGTCTTACCCAATGACGGTCGCCCCTACCCGGGCGATATAGCTGAAAAACGTCTAGGCCTAGGCTACCGTATTTATGTTTATTTTCACTGCTAGAACTTTCCCACTCATCTATAATCGTAGTGCGGTTTTCAATCTGTATTTTGGCATTGAGTAGAGCTCTGTAAGTCAACTGGTTCAGTTTTGATGACGATTTCAGTGGAGCCAATATTGCAGAGATGTTGCCAATATGGGGGATTTTTAGACACTAATTTCGTCATGACGTCAGAACAATAACATTGAGGAGTCTTCTCCTTCTTGTTTTCGGAGGTGCGGTGACGAACACTTGGGTTTGTTGACATATGTCGTACGCACGGCATTCGGACCAAGCTTAATTAGGCTATTAAGCTCATGCCTTAGTTAAGGCATACCGGGTAGCGGCCCTTCTTTCGTGCTGTCCTTACCTAAGGCAGACCGGGTAGGAAGGGTTAATGCAGATGCTTGATTTATCATTCAGGAGTGCCTGAATATGCCCTAAATAGCCCAAACATAGCCGCAGCCAATGGGTTAAATAGTAATATATATACAGTATATACATAGTTTTCCATTAATTGTAATGGCTCAAACGGGGTTGCTTTCAGGAGTTGCACTGTAGTACAATGAAGCCTTGCCATAACACTGCCCCATCATGTCATCACTATGGTTATAATAATAATAATAATAGTTCTTAACCCCTTATTGGCGGCGCTCGACTTAAGTCGTGCACCAATTTGCAGCAAGTTAGGAGCATTATTAAGGCTTTTAAAGGGTTAAAATCGAGTGCAAATGGCCGGGAGCGCAGCAGGCCACACGTCCGACACCCAGGGCTTACCGCCACCCACTGACTCATGCTCCCTGTGTTCTCGAGAGGACGGCAGCGTAGCCAGTAGTGAGCATAGCTGGGAAAAATATACCGCTATACGCTAAACTCCCATGTTCGTGGCACTACTGCATGAGAACCACGAGTGCTACGTAGCTCGTTCTGGTCTCATTTTGAAGCTTTTAGCGCCTAGTTTTTTGCTGAATACATTTCTTTTCGTGCAGATACTTGATTGATCATTCACGAGGGCCTGAATATGACCAAAATAGCCCCCCAAAACACCCTGCTAAAGAAGGGTTAAAGCTAGCGCATGCGCCAGCTAAGGATAACCCAATAAGGCCGATTAGGCGTATTTCCATTGGGGTCCTGTACTATTACCCCATCCCCTTGCTCATGAGGGACGGTAACGACTCAGTGCTTGTGAAAAACCTTTAATGCACCGAGCGTGGGCGCGATCCTGGGCCTTCTGGGTGGAAGTCCAAGATGCTAGTCACTACACCAGCGAGCCGCTGATTGCTGACATTGTGCTAATAGTACCTCAGCAAGGCTCAATAGACTGCCCCTGCAGCACCTTTCTGCCTCACACCAACCTCAGTAGTGCAACAACAAGACCGTGCAATATCAAGACTTCACAGTATAGGATGACTTGGTCCAAACTCATGCCTTAGTCTCCCCCCCCCCCCCTATTTAATCACCTTGTACTAATTTTGTTTTGTTTTCTTCCACTAGATGTGAAAGCCCCTTACCCCCAGGGGGATGCAAATAATACTATGGTGCAAATATTTCACATACCAAATTAGATCACTAATGAAATACCTAATACTTTATATGCCTTTCAGGGTACTATGTGATGGCAGCCCAGAATAAGGAGACCCTGGGAGTTAGTGTAGAGGGTATGGTGGCCAGTATGACACAGGAGCTCACTGTTGGTTGTCTTGATGCACCAGACATACGTTGTGGCATCATTGGAGAGGTTGGCTGCTCATGGCCACTATATGGTACGACTTATTAATTTCCACATAGCGATTTTGATAAGTTATTTTGCCTTTATATTGTCTTTGTCCAAGTTTTGGTTTGTTTAGTTTGCAAGTTTTACATTTTAATGGATTGATAAAGCACAGTAATCTGATTCTTTTGAATATGTAGTACTGTGCACTACACAATTTATGAGATTGATGTTAGACTTATGAATGTACTGTACTGGTAATTATTGTACCAAAGTCCATTTCCTAATACTCTTTCCCTTAAATGGGAAATTATTAGTACTGTATTCCTCTGTGATACATAGCCCACCTCCTTGGATATATTGATCAGGTATTATTATATATTATTTATTTATTTATTTATTTATTTATTTATTTATTTATTTATTTGTTTTATTTTATTTTTTTGTTTTGCCCCTGTTCGGGCTCTATCTCAAGTCGGCCAGCCCCTCTTATGGGGTATGTGCCTGACTATATACTGTACATTTTAAAACAAAATAATAATAATAAATAAAATAAAATAAATATATTCCCTGTACAGTATTTTATCTAGATTTAGATTACTAGATAATTTCCACTGAATGATATTCATCTATCTATTGATCAATTTACCCATCCATATCCATCTAACCATCCACATTTCTCCCTCCCCCAATACACACACATGCATATACATATATATGTACATATAGGCCTACACATACATACATATACATATCATACAGTTACTTATATCATATCATATCACATCAAAGTTACTTATAAATAGGTCTTCAGTTCCATGCAAGCATGGAATATGACCCAATGCAGCCCTTCAAGGCAAGAGCAGCCTTTCCAGACACTAGATTGTGCAGTACAGAGAGGTAGTTTCCATTATCTTTTCTGTAAAAAGTGGGTTGGGTTTATTCTATCCAGTGTTGTACATTCTATGGATGGGTGCATAAGAGGGGCAGTCTTGGCAGTACCGGATCCACCTGGTAACATAGAGTTCGGGGATGTGCACCTGGAATGTGTCAATAAGTTTTGTTACTTGAGCGACATGATTGCTGCTGATGTTGAGGCTGAGGCTTGCTCAATCGCGAGAGTCAGAAGTGGATGGAAGAAGTTAAAAAATATGGTGCTGTTACTAACCATGAATGGGCTCTCCCTACGAATTAAAATGTAAAACTTGCAAACTAAACAAACCAAAATTGGGACAAGGACAATATAAAGTCAAATTAAATTATCAAAATCGCTATGTGGAAACAACGCTTACTAAAATGAAAATTATTAAATAAAAGAACACAATCCACCACATAGGGTGTACATTACTACATGAGCAAGTTAATCTGTTTAAAAGGGAGGTTATATAGCACTTGTGTTAGCAGTGTGATGGTGTATGCTAGCAAAATTTGGCCAGTCAAGATGAAAGATATAAATTAGATGGAACAAAATTAAATGAGGATAGTGAGATGGATATGTGGGTCTGCTATGAAAGACAGAACCCCCAGTGTAGAACTCGGAAGTTGCTTAGGCATTGAGAGTATTAGTGAGGAGATGCATAGGTGCAGGCTTAGATGGTATGGACATATGGAAAGGATGGATGTGAATAATTGGGTTAAAATAAGCATTTCTATGAATGTCAATGGAGTCACAAGGAGAGGTAGACCAAGAAAGATGTGGGATCAGGTAGTACAAACTGATTTCACTGCCAAATGATTGACTAAGAAGAATGCCAAATACCGAAGTGCCTGGACCGTCGCTATAAGGTGAACAAATAGACTGACCTTATTATGTGTAGATCATAGTCTTTATTGTATGTTATTACGCGCAGTAGACATTTATTTCTTTGTATTTCCTCTACTACATGGGTAGAGGCCCCTCCTTAAAAAAATTGTCTGATAGTTATTCACATTTGGCTCCATTGCTAGAGTCAGAAGTGGCTGGGGAAAGTTTAGAGAGCTGTTGCCACTCCCGATCATGAGGGCTCCCACCCTACCTTAAAGGGAAGGTGTATACCTCGTGTGTTAGGACCGCAATCACCTATGCCTCGGAGACGTGGCTGTTTAAAACGGAGGATATCGATAGAATGGAACGGAATGAGAAGAGAATAGTCAGATAAATATGTGGGGTTAATCTCAGGGACGGGGTATCGAGCGAGGAATTAAGAAGGCGTCTGGGTATTAGGAGTGTCAGTGAAGTGATGCGCACGAGCCGACTTGGTTGGTTTGGACATGTGGAGAGAATGGATGATCAGAACCGGGTGAGGAAATGCCGGACTGTGAACGTGGGGGGAGCTGCGCGTAGGAGTAGACCTAGAATGGCGTGGGATCAGGTACCCCGGTCCGATCTCAAAATAATGAACTTGACAACAGAGGCAGCCCTTGAGAGGGCCGCCATTTAGGACGCGAAACTGTAACCACATTCTCTGTGGACAAAACAGTCTATAAACTTGTATCATGTTGTATGTATGTACTGTAATCCTGTGTGTTACATTATGGCAGATTTTGAGCGTCGTACTATCCAAGCCACGGGAGAGACGCAGGCCTCGGTGGGATGCCCGGCCATGTTTCACCCCGGCCGCCACTACGACGCTCCTGACGAGATCTTCCGTATTTATACAGAAGCAGGAGGAAACCCAGACAAGATGGTTATGGGCCATCTGGATCGTAAGTCATTCCCTTATGTACCGTACTATTAAGACTTTGTTTACTTATTGACAGTACCGGTACTTGTAAGCCTGATATATTGTAAATTTTATCATTAAGATTATTCGATCATATGCAATAACTTGAAGACATGAAGGGGAATAAGGATATTAGAAAACTAGAATCTGTTACAGGTCTACTAGCCCGCATAAGTCGGTTCCTTTTATTGACTGTGCTGATACCGGGTAAAAACTGGAATCTGTTACAGGCGTACTAGCCCGCATAAGACAGTGCCTTTTATTGACTGTGCTGATACTGGGTAATTAATAAGCCTGATTTAAACTATATATCAGATATAATCATGTTTTTTATGTGTACTGTAATAGTAACAGCAATGATCACAATGACACTATTCCTCAGGTACCATCCACAAGTTAGACTCCTTAGTGGACTTTGCATCACATGGGACGTACTGCGAATATGATCTTTTCGGTATTGAGACCTCCCATTACCAGCTAGACACCAGTGTGGACATGCCTTCTGATGCCCAACGTATTACTCGCATTAAACACCTAATTGATGCAGGCTTTGGAGAGAAACTTCTTATTGCTCACGATATTCACACTTTGCATCGCTTGGTAAGTAGGCTAATGGTATTGAGAAATTTTAATGTTATGATAGAGTTGCATTTTACAGGGACTTTTATCCATGTTGACTATGCATTATATTGTCCAAAAGTTATTTTATGCTTTCAACTTGCAATTACGTACTTACATTTTGAATTTAAGTTCACAGTTGTCCCTTGGATAGTATTACTCAAGGAATCTGTGTATATCAATGGTAGTATGGCTTAGCTTGTGTGCATCAATGGTAGTGAGGTAACCTGACCTAGGATTTGAACCCACTCTCTCCAGATACTTTTGTGAGAGTTGGGCACCATATTCACTCAACCATGAGTGGATGTGTGGATCTGCTCATGGTCGAGTGGATACGGTGGCCAACTCTCGAAAATATTTGGAGAGAGTGGCTTAGAATCTTGGTTAGAATACATCTCTCCCAACCTGTCTAACATTTACGACTGCCTTGATGGTGTAATGGTTAGTGTGTTTAAAATCTGTACGTGGTAACCCAGGTTCGAATCCCGGTGGATCACATGCTTGCTTTCATTAATTTTGTTGTGAGGTGTTTGGTGTTGGAGTGAAATTAATAAAAATAGATTATCATTAGACCCTTGGTAGTATTTTTAAGTTGAAGAGTCACTGCTCTTTGTAGATAGTGTGCTGAAAGTCTGGAGTTGCCTTGGTTAATGGTATCATTTAAGGAATGCCATTTGTTATGCCAGGTGCTATTAAACTGACACACCCCACCAGTCTGAGTTATATGGTTAACTATAGTTGGCCATTAACCCCTTCTGTACCGGCGACGTCTTTTTAATTTTATTCTAGCTATATATAGACGATTCTATGCAGTTTAGGAAGGGCCTGTGGCAGTAAAAAGGGTTAA
This sequence comes from Paralithodes platypus, assembly GCA_032716605.1. Classification (NCBI taxonomy): domain Eukaryota; kingdom Metazoa; phylum Arthropoda; class Malacostraca; order Decapoda; family Lithodidae; genus Paralithodes; species Paralithodes platypus. The sequence continues at coordinate 25,581,376 of CM064517.1, forward strand.
ATGAGATAGTTCGAAGCCTGTTGATTGCTGGGCTCCCTTTTTAAAATGAATAAAATTGTCTAATAGTAGCCAGAATAAAGTTAAAAAGACATCGCGGTACAGAAGGGGTTAATAGGGATACTGATAACCATTTGTGATTGTCATTGCATACAGAGGTACACTGGTATACTGTACATGTGAATGGAGGCTGTTGGCTGCCCTTACCAACCACACTAAAAAAAAAATAATCTTAGCTCAATAATTTGTTTGAAAGGGGTGAATTATTGAGTCCTTTGAAAGTAGGCTACATTAGGTAATTACTAAAATAATGCTATATTATTATGGCCCCATTGATTACAAAATTAAGGTTATTACTGAAAAATATGCTGTACAGTATACTATTATGACTCCATTGATTGACTGACTGACCGCAACAGGAGACGTACGGAGGCCACGGGTTCGGCCACATCTTCAAGAACGTGGTGCCCAAGATGCTAACCCGAGGTCTGACTCAGGCGGACATAGACAAGATCCTCATCACCAACCCTGCTGCCTGGCTCACCTTCTCCAAGTAAAGCCACTGTCACACCAGCGCTTTATATGGCAACTACTAGCAGCAACTTTGTCCTGGCAGGGATATCCTTTGAGGGATTTTTGTATTTGTTTTGGCAACTATATTGTATATTTTATGGTGTACAGGTATATACGTACTGTATAGTGAATAGATGAGGGAAAACACGGTCGTTTGGGAGAGGGGGTCAGGCGCCAGTTGGACTAGATAATAGTTCGTCAGGCGCCTAGCCCGGGGAGCCGGTATATTATAATGTAAAACTTGCAAAATAAACAAACTAAAACTGGGACGATACAAAATAAATGCAAAAGAACTGATCAAAATCGCTATGTGGAAACTACGCTTAATAAAATAAAATTTTGAAATAAAAGAACACAATCCACCACATACAGTAGGGTGTACACAACTACATGAGCAAGTAAATTTGTTTCCCAAGTAAACTGATCTCACATATAGCAATGCACCTCGTCATATTCAAGGAATTAGTCAATTTGGGAAGTCTATAATATATGAAGGGTGCACCTGGATGCGCGCTGGGCGGGCTTGTGGTGGTACAACTTCGCTGCATGTTTGCCCGCTGAGACCGGAACCTCTCCGGGAGGTCTGGGACTTGAGGATCTTGCTGGAGACCCAAATGGGCCTGGGTCTTCTCCTGGGTGACCTAGATGTGTGTGAATTTGTGATCTGTTTGTGTTTTTTTATTGTGTTGTGTTGTCCCTGTTCAGGCTCTGTCTCGAGTTGAACACCCCCAGCTAAAAATAAATAAATAAGTGAATAAATAAATATATAAATGGGGTATGTGCCTGAGTATATGGAACCTGAATTCTAAGCTATGACAAGAATTAGTAAAGAAATATGGTACTAATTAATTATTTAGAAACAATATTGAAAGGAGAGTAATTATAGTAATTTTTCTGTCTCTATATATCAACAAGAGTTAGTAATCAATTACAATTCTAATTACACCAATATTGAAAGGAAGATAATTATGTTTTTTTTTTTTTAGATTTCACCAAATCAGCTGTAGAGGGAGAATACATCTTTGCATACTCACAGTAAACTTAGCATAGACTGCATGTAGATTGTTATTATTGCTGACTGAAATCTAATAAGTCTTGCATTCATAAGCTTCCAGACTCTTGTTGCGGAGAAGAGATGTTGGAAAAAGCTATCTTGTAACTCCGCCTTCACCCTTTCAGTATTGTACAGTACTGTATATTAACTTCTTTCTTCAGGGCGGGTGCCCAACCCCGAAAGGGGTTGAAATAGGGGAGCTATCCCCCCGCCAAAGGCGGCTTTCTAGGGCCTTTCCTAGCTGATGCTGAGAGGATTGGGTTCTAGTCATAATGGTGATGGGCTGGTCTATCAGAGTGAGAACTGAGCGATCTCTGGCATACCCATAGCTTACTCCGACTGTTCCTTTTACTTATGTATTTCCTAGATCTCAAGTGACGGCGTCTTTTCCGTGGATTGACCTCCCAATCTACCAAGATTGGAAGCCAAAGCATCACATTTTTCCTTTGCCCCTCAACTTTCTCTTCATCATTGCTGAGGGGCACAGGGCCCTGGGTGGGGCTTTGGTTTCCCGGGCGTTTCCGCACCCTCCTCAGCTCCCCGCCATGGAGTGGCTTCGGTCACCCAGGCTTTATTGTGGTAGGCAGGGAGGGTTCTGTGGGGGCGCTCGGTTATGGCCTTGGCCTTGCTCGGGGTCTTGGGGCTGTTCGGCCAAGCAGCTTGGGGAACAACAACAACAACAACAACAACAACAACAACTTCTTTCTTCAATATATTTTGGCTATTATTAGACAATTATATTATTATTAAAAGCGCCTGTAGTTTTTACACCTGATTCCTAGATGTTCTTTGTAAGCTTACTGAAATCATCTATTGTTATCCAGAATAAAATTATGATAATGCCATGGTATGGAAAGGGTTATAGCTCCCCTTCCCTTTGCTGCCCCATAGTGTAAAGCAACACTTCATTTGTGTATGTACGTATAATGTATAATTATATACTCGGGTACATTACCCATAGCTGGGGGTGGCCGACTTGAGACATAGCCCGAACAGAAACAACATTTAAAGCTCCAATTCTTAGGATTCGGGACCACTTTCGCGTTCCCTCGCCCCTTACTCTGTCTCGTTTAGTAGGTGAATTTTACAAGGGGAGGAGGATTCCTAGCCACCTGCTCCCAGAAGGAAAAATAGGACTGTAAAAGAGACAGACAGACATGGCTAAAGTTGGGTAGAGGATGCCAAGCCTCACTCTGGATAGGACCAGCCCTCACTTTTCATTTGACTGAAGGAAAAATGTGTACCTTGGGTGTGTTTCGGGTATGGTTTTGAGAGGTTTGTTTTATTATAGTTTTAATTTAATATAAGAATAAACTTTGCAATTGCTGTATAGAAATTAATATTCCAATGTGCAGTATATGTATGCTGTGTATTCTACTTCGGTCCACACTATCATGTTTGGGCAATTTGAGTTACAGCTATCTTATATTTCCCTGAATGAAAGGACTTCTACTGAAAAGGTTACAAATCTTCTTAAAGTTATAATCTAAAACTTGCAAAATAAACAAACCAAAACTTATACGAACACAGTAAAACGACAAAACAACTAATCAAAATCGCTATGTGGAAACAACGCTTTAGTAAAATAATAATTTATAAATAAAAGAAGACAACCACCACATAGGGTGTACATCACTACATGAGCAAGTTAATCTGGTTCCCAAGCAAACTAATCGCACACATAACTCACTATCGTATTAGAAAATGTGTGGCATTAGCGTGAGTGCTTTAGCTTTTTATGGTATCCTAAAGTATGAGGTCGAGTGATGTGTAGTTTATAATGTCTTGCTACATGAAAAAGTAACACATTAACTATTTTTATAGCATATGTTGATTTTTTTTCATAAATAGCTCAATATACTATACTATAGGCCTGAAATGTAGCATAACGAAGGTGCTATCTCATTCAAGTGACATGTATGGGACACCTTTCAGGATTTGTTAATTTATTCAAACCTCCTTTTATGCCATCATATTTGGGTATTTCATTAGTACAACTTGGTTTTGTATTTCCATACATTATAATTGTGTTCTTTTATTTCATAAATTTCATTTTAGTAAGCGTTGTTTCCACAAAATCCTATTTTGATAATTTAATTTTACTTTATATTGTCCTTGTCCCAATTTTGGTTTGTTTAGTTTGCAAGTTTTACATTTTAATTTTAATTATAGCTCATTTTAAGCTATAATACAGCGCTACTCCGTTCTGCGTTTCTTCAGTACTGTAGTTGGTTAATTGTTGAAATCCTTATACTGTTACTACAATTGTTTGGCAGGGGTATTAAACTATAATATTATATTTTGTGTTGATATCCTGAAATCCTAGCTCACCAATGTAAAGAGAGAGGATTTTTTTGTGAATTGCACTGATATTATTTTAAGTATTTTCCTGTGGATAGCTTTCGGGGTACTGTATAGTTTCTGAGTCAATGACCTGGTGAAGGTAATTTTTCATTGCCAGCTATCTTGCCCAACTATGACATAAATTTTGTAATATCACCAATCCACCAATTATCTTACAAATAAACCTAATTCATGAAATCAACTACGTAACACAAAGGTCTGGAAACATAAACAATCAATTTGCACTGGGGTAGAGCTAGTGTCTCCCCCAGGTGAGAGGTTGGTGGATGTGATGGATTGTGTTGTTTTATTTATAAATTATTATTTTACTTAACCCGGGAACAGCCGGAAGACTCTTAAGAGTTCCCCCGGCGGATTGCGGGAAGACTCTTAAGAGTCAGGGAAAAAAAAAATCAATTTAAAACACAAATTTTTTTTTTTTTTTTTTTTGGCCCCTGGGCCATGCCAAATATCACTCCTCCACCTCCCCTCCATCCCCAGTTTCCTCCCCTCCTTCAGTTATCACCTATTTTCCCTGTTATTCCCTTTTCCTGTGGTCTATTTTTGTGCTAACATTAGCGAGTTGGTAGCAGGGCGTTGTCATCACTGTTAGCAAGCGAGTGCAAGAGAGAGAGAGCGTATCGATCGACAGTCTCTCTCCAGAGGTGGAGGAAAGTGGTGGGCTGGGAGGTTGCCTCAGCCATACATTGTGTAACTCCCGGCCTGTATCGCCGATTTTGACCATCCAAACGCTGTTTCCACTTGTTTTATTGTTGTAACAGGTTAATACCTTTATAATCAACCTATACTAGGTGCATATGGATAAGTATTAATGCTATTTATGGTAAAATAAATATTTTAGTGATGGGAACAGCTCAAATACGTCAGCACAGGAGTGTGGTGGCTCATACCCCCCATGCGCACTTAAGAGGTTAAGCATTGTTTCCACATAGCAATTTTGATTAGTTATTTTGTCTTTTTACTGTGTTCGTATACGTTTTTGTTTGTTTATTTTGCAAGTTTTACATTATAAATTCAAACTCAGTCACATAAATAATTATACAAAAAATTGGCATTGATGTGGACTTAAGGTCATAGTTTTAAACAAGGGAAGATGCTCCCTCTCCTCTTTCTTCACTGAAAATAAGACTGGGAAGGGGAAAGTGTGTTCCTTCCCAATACAGTCCATCCTCCTATAACACGAATTCCTACAACACGAGGGGGGGTCCCGATAAATAGTACATTTATTCAGTTAATTGTAGCCATGATATTGTAGATTGAATTTTTTTTTTAACTAATTTCTCTATTATATATTCATACATTTTGATATATTCTAGGAACTAATATATTCTAGGTCTTCCCTAGGACCGATCGATCACTTTTATTTACCGCCGTATTGCCGCCGTATGTACAGTATACGCGATCTCATAACGCGAATTTCATATAGTGCGAGGGTCGGATTGACCCATTTTTCTTCATTAGTTGTAAGGTAAGTGATGTTTTTTTATATTTGTTAATGGTTTGATGGTATCTGGTAGGTAATATAGGTGTTTGTTTAGCAAGAAATCCGGGAAAAAAAGGGGTAAAATTGTGGAGCTCAGACCCATATAGAATTATCTCCATATAAAGTGTTATTCCTACAGCGCGAGGGGCTCTGCCGCCCATATAGTCGTGTTATAGGAGGATGGACTGTACTTTATTAACCCGGGAACTGCGGGGAGACTCTTAAGAGTTCCCCCGGCGGACTGCGGGAAGACTTAAGAGTAAGGGGAAAAAAAAGTCCATTTAAAACACCCCAAAATTTTTTTTATTTTATTTATTTTATTTTTTGCACCTGGGCCATGCCAAATATCACTCCTCCACCTCCCCTCCTTCCCCACTTTCCTCCCCTCCTTCAGTTATCACCTATTTTCCCTGTTATTCCCTTATTCTGTGGTTAATTTTCGTGCTAACATTAGCGAGTTGGTAGCAGGGCATTGTCATCACTGTTACCAAGCGTGGGAAAGAGCGAGAGAGAGACTATTGCGGAACAGTGTCTCTCCAGACAAGGGGAGGGGTGGAGGGCAGGGAGGTTGCCTCAGCCATACATTATGTAACTCCCGGCCTGTATCGCCGATTTTGACCATCCAAACACTGTTTCCACTTGTTTTATTGTTCTAACAGGTTAATATTAATACCTTTATAATCAACCTATAATAGGCGCATATGGACAAGTATTAATGCTATTTATGGTAAAATAACTATGTTAGTGATGGGAACAGCTCAAATACGTCAGCACAGGAGTGTGGTGTCTCATACCCCCCATGCGCACTTCTTAGGTTAAAGATTATTGCCTCTGGTCTTGAGTTTGTCCTCTCTTTATTATTTGAAAATTCCTCAAGCAGTGGCATCATAAGCAGGCCCTTATTGTAACTTTTGTAACTTGTATTGGCATTTGTTAAACTTAGCTCGGAATTAAGGAGGAATAGTTGTTGTTTTTTCCCGGACCCCCTTCTCCCTCATGTTTAACCTCCTCGTTAGTTTTTAGTCCCCCCCCCCCCCCCCCCTCTCTCTTACTACGCCCCTTGATGCGGTTAGGGGGCTTCGGGGCTGGCGACTGGAGATTGATGGGAGAGGGTTGTGGATATTTCCCTTTCCCCTTAAGCTTTCGTCTTCGGCTTGACTAATTTTGGGTAGTTTTTCATTCCTCTTTTTGTTTTTTTCCCCTTCTGTTCTTACTCTGTCGCATTCGGTTGTCCTTCGGGCAGCCTATATCAAATGCCACGCTGGCCTGGCTAGGGTGTTGGCTCCTGACCTGATTTGTCTCTTCGATCGCTGATGCGGCTGAGCTGACTCGATTCCCCTCAGTAGTGCATTTTTGTGCATATCGCTGTGATTTTTTTCTACCTTAGACCTGATCTCTCATTCTTCGCCTTTGATCACTTCTTCACTGGTGCTACAGTGTAGCAGTTCTTGCCTCATCCTTCAGCCTATAAGAGCTCTGCTGTGGAGCTCATGTGGTCCGGCAGAACTGGTGAAATGGCGAGAAATGTCTGCGTGTCTTCACCTTCCTAGATTTGTTCATCTCCTGGCTTACCTATCTCTTTTTTTTTTTTTTTTTACTTGATTAGTTGTCCATCGTGATCTAATCCTTCGGTCCAGCTCTATGAGAGTTCTTTTGAGGAACTCGGTGGTCTGGTTAAACTATTTTATAAGAATTTTGTTTTGAGTTTATAAGACTTTCACCCCACTAATTTGTCAATTTTAAGACCTTTCATCCCATTTGTTTTCCTTTAGGTCCTGGCGAGCGATAGCGAACCTGTTATTAACCCCTACTGTACCATAGGGTACAGTAATAAAAGTCCCCTCCAGTCCCAAGCAATGTGGCCAAAATGGCAAGATATAGCAACATGCCACCTCAAAAGATGGAGGAATACTGGCTCTCCCAGCCTGTAGAGGCTTGGATATAAGCTGAAAAGTGTTGCCAACTCTAGAGAAGTGCTCAAACGGTTGTGGTAACAGGCACTGCCTGATACTGGCAGTTACAAGGAAAGTACATTACTGATGGCTCTCTGCCGTCGCTGGTACTGAAGGGGTTAAGGAGGGACCGGCCTTCGTCCGAGACATCTTTCTATTGACAAATTTACAACTATATGGAGAAGGGGGATCTTGGGGATGTATTTTTCAAGTTTGATGGTGGTCTAGGGAGCAAACTACAAAAATAGCACATACCGGGTATATGAAAAAAATCAACCAAAAAGTATACCCTTCCCCCTTAACCCTCTCAGTCACATATGACGCGATCGTGTCATATGGCGGTGTTGCTCAGAGGTATCATATGACGCAATTGCGTCATATGAACTTAGTGAAATAGCTCAATAAGTAAGTTATATGACGCATTTGCGTCATATTGAGCTAGGTAAGTTAGATCAGAATCTGTCGATTGGTGGCAACCCCAAATTCTTCCGACTTCTAACGGTCCCTCAGTGTGAGAAAGACTGTTGTGGGGGAAATATCGGGCACTCGGGCAACCCCTAACTCTCGTAAGTTAATATGTCTGGGGGGGTTAAGTTAAGAACTCTGATTGACCTATTGGCTATTAATTGATATGTGTAGGCTTCTTTACCATGAATTTCTGATAACAAATATTAATATTTCATATCAACAGAGTTGAGAAGTTATAGGGCATGGCACTGAATCAGCCTTTTTTTGAGATCTAATGCATTATGAATGATTGAAACAGGTCTTAATCCACTTAGTGGAAATGGCACTGTGGAGTGGGTCAGTAGAAGCATGTCTTGGAACATGTAGGCAGTTTCTGCCATGGTCATTCCTTTTGGGGTGCTTCCTCTGGAAGCGGGGCGTCTGATTAATGATGATAATAATAATAATAATAATAATAATAATAATATTTATTCAGTTAGCAATTTACAGAGTTGGTACCACATAGTATGTTACAAATATGACATGTACCAGCTTTGCATAATTCCAACTAAGGATAGCCCAATAAGGCCGTTAGGTGTATTTCCATTGGGGTCCTTGTGGGATTAATTAGGTTAGCTGGGGAAAAGGGGAGGATAAAAGAAATAGATACTTTAGAGAAAGTATTTCTAGGGGGTTATTTTAAGATACCTTACATCCTATGGTAAATATCAGTAATCTGTAATAATTTCAGTTTGGTTTGCCTATCTCTTATGTCGTATTTAGTAGTAGACATAAGCTTGGTGCTCCCTTCTTGCAGCTGTCCGGTTCAGGTGTTCCTTCAGGCTACGTCTGAAGGAATACAGTGTTCTCTTTTCACGGACTGGCTGGGGTAGGTCGTTCCAGTCTTTGATGATGATGAAGAAACAGATTCTGTTATGCATTCAAAATAGATGCCAATGTCTAATGCAAGGTGTATTGAACCTTGAATAATAGTAATTGGGATGGGTGAAGTAGGTAGAGAGAATTAAGGTGTAAGAGAGTGTGCATTAGGCATTAGAGTAATATTTTAGCGGATATAAAATAAGATACAGTAGTTGGATAAATTAGCCATCAATGAACAAGTGCCATCCTCATGCCCTGGCTCCAATCTACTACCAATTCTAATTCAAGAGGTAGGACCCAGTGGTTTCTGAGAACCTCGCCAGAATCAGCTGCAGGTATGCATCATGTGCATGTACACAGCACTGTGGCTGGCCTGATCGATATTACATCCCAAGGTTAAGGCCTTGGGTAAAGAGTTCCTTAGTCGGCCCCGCAAGGGTGCGCACTAAAAGGGTGCGATTCTCCAACCGTGCGGCAGATGTCCGTGTGGTGCGTATAATCCAAGGGTGCGTTTTTTCGCCCAATAACCCCAGAAAAACATGAACTAAGGAAAGAATACCTGTAAGTAGTCCCTCGTTATCGACGGGGGTTACGTTCTTAAGACTGCCGTCGATAGCAAAAACCGTCGATATCGCATTACGGTACCGTATATACACGTACGGTATCCGTGGTCTCTATCCTATGTACTTTTAAGTGTTTCCTTTACACATAACCTTACATATTAGAGTATATTGCAAATATCTATCACTGAATACATTAGAGGCCACAATAAACGCAAGAGATACAAGGTTCAGGCACAAATAAGCAAGTAAAAGGCGGGTGGACTTAGAGCTTCTGCCTTGTTTTGACAACATTAAAAATGGAGGTCGAAAGTGACGCTCCGATCGTCGGTGAATCCGGATTCACTCAAAACCTAAAGTCTTTAGGCTAATTATTTTTGCTCTCGTTTTCGGTGTATTTTCTTATTATTGTATGTCTTATTGTTCATCATTTAATCCACTTTTGGTTGGTATATTAGAGTAATATAAATAAACAATTAATCCGTCGATACTCGAATCAGTCTAAAGTCAGTCGATAGTCGAATCCGTCTATGAAAAAGCAATCCACCTATAATCAAATCCGTCTATAAAAAAGCCGTCGATAACGAGGGACTACTGTACAGTATAGAAATGTGATTAGATATTAGATAGAATATGGGCATTACACTCACTTTGGATGGTTTATGTATGCGTGGAGGTTGGGAACTTGGGATGTTGGTCTTACTGAGGGTCCGAGGCTCCTCAGTAAGACCAACATCCCAACCTCCACGCATACATAAACCATCCAAAGTGAGTGTAATACCCCTATTCTATCTAATATCTAATCACATTTCTATACTGTGCAGGTATTCTTTCCTTAGTTCATGTTTTTCAGGGGTTATTGGGCGAAAAAAGGGTAAGTTTGAAGAGTCCCCGGACTACATTGTGAATTTCCCATAGGTTCTTAAGCTCCAAGGGTGCGTTTTACAAGGGTGCGCGCATGTCTCGGACTTAGGTAACCGCACCCTTGTGGGGCCCACGGGTACTGTATTTACCTATTGGTAGGTACTGGCGTTACCACTAGGTTTGGACCCTTAAATCTCTGGATCATTTTTGGCCGGGTCACCCCCAGGGACCCAGAACTAGGTGCATGCAGGTTGTATCATTCAACATCAGCAGGCTGCAGTTTATAGTGGGTTTGCATGATCCTCAACAAAATGTTGCAATATTGGCAAAGCTATTCCCACTGAAGGTCAATGTGGTTAAGTTATGGTCTTTGAGAGGAATGTATTACAGAGTGTGAGGTAACGGAGAATGTCGGCTCATTTACGTATTTGGGCAGTGTGATGAGTAAAGATAAGAGTATAGAGGATGAAATGTGAAAGGGTACAACAGGAGAAGAAGGTTGTAGGAATGCTGAAAGCAGTGACGAGGAATAGGGTGGTAGGCATTGAAGTATACAGTCACTGCATGATAGTGTGGTAATCCCAACATTGACATATGGCAGTGATCAAGCATATTGTTATTTGAGAGAGAATTCAAGAGTGAGAGGGGCGGAAATTAATTATTTAAGAAGTGCGTGTGGAGCCACATGGAGAGATAGATTGCCAAATGAAGTACGAGAGCATTGTGATGTGGATCGATGTGCTGTAGAGTGTGAAAAGGAACACAAGGTGATTCAGTCAAGTAGAGTGTATGACAAACGAGAGAATGACTAAAAGAATGTATGAGAGTGAGGTGGAAGAATGGAGTTGAGAGGTATATACAGTAGTATATGAGTGAATAGGATAGACAGACGAATGAGGAAGTACGAGACGAGTGGTGTGGATCGATGTGCTGGAAAGTGAAAAGGAACACCTTGAAATGGTTCGGCCATTTAAAACGTATTGGTAAAAGCGGTGCTGGATGGAAGGAGGGACGTTAACTGACTGGGGACAGGGTGCATGGGGGCGTTTCGTTCGTGGCCACCCCTTCGGGGATCACGGCGTCCGGTAATAGATAGATAGATAGATAGATATGAGTGAAACGGGTGTTGGGTGGGAGGAGGGATGCAGTCTGATAGGTGCATGGAGGAGATTCAAACATGGCCACCCCCTAATTATGAATTAGGGTCGTGTTTTAATTGTGTCTTTTAGCACACGGACCGAGTGCTGTAATGTCACCTCATCCCCTCTCCATCAAAACCATGCCAATATACTCGGACTCGTTACACTCTGTTCGTTCGGAGTCTTCACTTCCCGGATGGTGAAGTGATGTAAAGGGAGCTAAAACTATGGTCAGATATTGAATATAAAACTTACTTGGGCTGGCAACAATATCTGATCACAGTTTTAGCTCCCTTTACTTATGGTTGTTGTGATAACCATAGGTTATGCCAACAACCATTGGTAAAGGGAGTCTCAATCATTCATGATTACTTTGAGCCAATTGTGAAAGCTTGGTTCTTAAATTTGTTCTTGGTAGTGAGAAAGGGTCCCTGGGTGGAACACACCTGCTTGGCCCTTGCTGCCCTTTCAGACATCCCTTGCGAAAGCTATAATTGGGTGTTCCACTCTACATTTATAATTTTGATATTTTTTCTCAAACTTGACTTGTGATTTTTTTATGATAAGCCACCCTTTAGGTTATTTCTTTTTAGAAATGTATGGTTTTTATCTAGTTTGTATTCTGTTATTTCGTAGTAAATATATGTAGACTATTACAGAATTGGTATCCCTGACTAACGTATTATCTTTCAAGGCTGCCCTTTCCGACTATCTTGCAGGAGTTTTATATGAATATTCATGATTTTGTTCTCGATGTCACACCTTCTGGCCTCCTCAACCACTTATACTTGTACCTTGTTTGTTAACGTAGCTGCTTATGATGCACTTTCCAGTCCATAGATTTCTATACTCCCTGTTTTTACTATAAATTTTAAATTATCTTTGGGCTGGCGCATCAGCAGTGTGTGGCTTCCGTGGACCCTGACCTACCACTTAGCTCTGGGGTCTGGGAAGCCCACCAGGTAAGAACCAGGTAAGAATTAGAGCTGCTAATTATATATTATCTTTGTAACTATCTGAAGTTTTGAACGGAGATAATTTTGTTACTGTACATTCTAAACAAAACGCAAATAAGAAGCCGTTATAATGGCGTGGTTGAGGAGTGTCACATCTCGCAAAAGAAGTGAGACCATGTGCGTTCGTTGTGTTGGTCCTTCTGGTTCTTCCTAATTTACTGTTTTTCTTCAATATTTGGTGTCCTTCTGGTGTTGAACATACTGGTGATTGGGGCCTAGTCAATCAGCAGAGCTGCGGACAGTGACCAACAGCAGTAAACCTCTTGGAGTAGCCGTACCTGTGAGTGATATAGCCTAGCCTATAGGCCTAGTTACGAATTTGTTGTTTAGATTAGCCTAGGCGACCTGGTCATAAGCTAACTAGCCTAGCCTTAAACTAGGCCTAAACCTAGCATTAGTGGATTAGAAGTACAACCACAATCGGAGAAGTGTTAACTTGAGTTAGGCTAAGCTAAGAGTAGCGGCAGTAGGCTAGCCTAGCCTAGTCAGTCAATACGGGTCAATTTTCCGATTAGCCTAGGCCTAGGCTAATAATAATAATAATAATAATAGTTCTTAAAGCTAGCGCATGCTAAGCTAGCTAAGGATAGCTCAATAAGGCCGATTAGGCGTATTTCCATTGGGGTCCTGTACTACTACCCCATCCCTTTGCTCATGAGGGATGGTAACGACTCGGTGCTTGTGAAAAATCTTTAATGCGCCGAGCGTGGGCGCCTAGGCTAACACATGCCCGAGTTTTCCAAACAAAACATGGTTTTGGTAGCCTAATTAGCCTAGGCTAGGGAAAACCTAAAGCTTTTTACCCTAAAGCTTTTTACCAACTATATAAATCTAAAGTTAGAGATGTAATAGGCCCCCTAAAAACTTCAATAGGAGAAATAACAGAAAATGATTTAGAAATGTGCAGTACATTAAATAGTCAGTTTCTTTCCGTTTTCACTAATGAAAATTTGGCACAGATTCCAGAAGTCAATATGGTATATAGTGATAGTATAGAAAATATGTTAAGTACAGTTAGTATAAGTAGAAATGATGTGCTTAAGGAAATTGACAGACTGAAACCTCAAAAATCGCCTGGTCCTGACGAGGTATATGCTAGAGTATTAAAAGAATGCAGAGATGAGTTAAGTAGTCCATTAGCATTTATATTTAACAAGTCATTAGAAACAGGTTTAGTTCCAGAAGCTTGGAAGCTTGCAAATGTAGTTCCGATCTTCAAAAAAGGTGATAAATCGATAGCATCCAATTACCGTCCCATTAGTCTCACATCAATCATAGGAAAGTTGCTAGAGTCTATTATTGCTAGGAAAATTAGAAGCCACTTAGTAAAATTTAACTTAATAAATTCTTCTCAGCATGGATTCACTCAGGGACCGGGGACGTTCGTGCCTTACTAATTTGCTTAGCTTTTTCTCAGAGGTATATGAAGCAGTAGATAGTGACAAGTCATATGATATTATATATTTAGATTTCAGTAAAGCTTTCGACAGAGTCCCTCATGAGAGATTGATGAGAAAGGTTGAGGCACATGGAATAGGAGGGTCGTTGTTGGGATGGATTAGGTCATGGCTAATTGGTAGGAAACAGAGAGTCAGCATAAATGGTACCAAGTCAGAGTGGGGAGCAGTCAAAAGTGGTGTCCCCCAGGGATCGGTATTAGGTCCCCTGTTGTTTCTTATATACATAAATGACCTAGATTTAGGTGTAACTAGTAGGATAAGTAAATTCGCAGACGATACTAAAATGGGGAGATCAATTGATTCAGATAGCGATATAGAGTGCCTCCAAAGGGATCTAGATACCTTACATGAATGGTCAGTAAATTGGCAGATGAAGTTTAACATTGACAAATGCAAGGTATTAAAGATAGGGAAGATGCAAACAAATGTTAAATATAAACTAGCTAATTTAGAATTAGAAAATTCAGACTGCGAGAAAGATCTAGGTGTGTTTGTTAGCAATGATTTGAAGCCTAGAAAACAGTGTATAAGCGTTCGTAATAAGGCAAACAGGATTCTCGGGTTCATCTCTAGGAGTGTGAGTAACAGAACTGCTGATGTTATCTTAAAACTTTACTTGTCATTAGTGAGACCCCATATGGATTATGCTGTCCAATTTTGGTGTCCTTATTACAGAATGGACATAGATTCATTGGAGAGAATTCAGCGTAGAATGACAAAAATGATCCATAATATTAGAAATTTTCCGTATGAAGAAAGGTTGAAGAAATTAGGTTTACATTCGTTAGAGAGACGCAGAGTTAGAGGGGATATGATAGAGGTGTTCAAGTGGGTTAGTGGGATTAACAAAGGGGACATGACAAATGTACTAAAGCTCAGTGATAGCGAAAGAACTCGTACCAATGGTTTCAAATTAGATAAATTTCGTTTCAGAAAAGATATAGGCAAATATTGGTTTGGTAACAGAGTTGTAGATGGGTGGAATAGGCTACCAAGTGATATAGTGGGATCAAGAACGATAGGGAGCTTTAAGAAAAAATTGGATAAGCATATGGACGAGAAGGGTTGGGTGTGAAGGGGGATCAGCCGGGTTGGGCCAATCAGCGCTCTGCAGACCCCGTAATCCTGCGTTAATCTCTAACCGGTTTGGTAAGATGATCCTAAGGGTATTAGAGTGTTGAGCCTATAATTGGGCTTTGTAATTGGGGTTGTGTGGGACAGGGATCTGCCTTGCTTAGGCCAATCGGCTTTCTGCAGACTCCCATTTTCTTATGTTCTTATGTAATAGTTATCACCAACCATTTACGAGTTTTTCAGGTAGCCTAGCCTAGGCCTAGGCCTAATTTTTTTTTTTTTTTTTTTTTTATTTGATATTGGCTAGGCCTAGCCTACAGTGTTGTTTAACCCGTTGAGCCCCGGCTAGTTATAATATTTTGTTCACCCCAGTCCCAAGCCATTTTCACTTTTTTTTTGCTAGGCCTATAATGGAAGACAAGAATGAGAAATGAAAAAAAAAAAAAAAAAAAATCACCTCGGACATTTTTTTTTGGGGGGGGGGGGAGCCTCAAAAAAATTTGTTGAGCCAAAATGGAAGAGAATGGTGAGAAATGAAAAAAAAAAAAATAATAATTTCGGTCATTTGGGGGTCGGAGGGGGGGGGGGGGTCGAAAGTTCGTTTCCCCCGCATGACCACCCGCCCGGGAGCACTAGGGTAAAAACTGAGTATGGCATTGTACGGCATACATCCTAAGGAGTGTCTCACATAAATCTCAAGCCTCTAGCTCCCATACGACCGGAGTAATGAAGGTTCAAAGTGGCGGTGAACTAAGGGTGTAAAGTATCCCCACTAAGCCCACCACCACCAGCCGCGCGGCTGTCTCGGCCCGCTCACACCTACTGGCCCGGCTCCCACACACTACGGTACCTCCCCCTCCTATTCTCCCGCCATTTCCTACCTTACGAGCCACGTAAGTGTTTTTTATATGTCGGACGCACGTGATGCGTCGCTGGGAGTTGGTGATCAAACACTGCCGACGCATCACGTGCGACGCTGGGTCTCACTGGGTTAATACCGAGGACCGTCGTATTTTAGTATTTTCAACATTAGCCTAACCTAACCTAACCGAAAACTAACCTGTCTCGCTGACGGTCTAGCCTAAACCCAGCTCACGTTCCCTGTTTATGGGTGCGCGACCGCCGCGACGGTCTAAACCCAGCTCACGTTCCCTGTTTATGGGTGCGCGAGCAGCGCGACGGTCTAAACCCAGCTCACGTTCCCTGTTTATGGGTGCGCGACGCGGCGACGGTCTAAACCCAGCTCACGTTCCCAGTTTATGGGTTCGCGAATCGCGATGGTCTAAACCCAGCTCGAGTTCCCCGTGTTATGGGTGAACAATCCAACAGTTTCTCGTATTTCAGTTAGGCCTATAGTGATTTTGTGACGGTAATTACATGTAGGCCTAGCCTACACCAACAAAGTATCGTTCATGAAAGTGATAAAACACTGATAATCATCGATGGGGCCCGTAACTGGTTGGTCATAAACTAATGCCAAAAGGATAATTCTACAGCTTCACAACCCTTGATTTGTCGCTATTCTGTCTGTTGCTCCTAATAGGTTAATATTATTCGTAGTAGGCTAGACTTAGGCCAAGCCTAGTATAGTTCGATGATGCTCGCCTGCTTGGAAATTTATATTTGACTTGAAATAGGCCTAGATACATTCAAGGGTAACATTCAAGACAGCTAGAGCCGCCTTAGGCCTATTTACCAAGTTTTCTTTATATTTTTTTCAAGGAATAGCCTAGGCTAGTGTTTTATTGTTGTTTTTCATGGTCTGAGTGGAGGATTTGCATTAACTTACCCATTATTCATTTATCTGAAGATACGGCGTCAAATGGTGCCATTTATTGGGTGAATCGAGCTTTTACAGTAGGTAAGGGAAATTGTGGGGTACATTGGATACACGATGGGTTGAGGGGGGGCGTTGCCCCCCTCACCCCCCCTTGATTTATTGTCATGGCGAGTCTATTGGTCCCCATTTTCCCTAATAAATTATTTCTAATAGGGCGGTGAAAGAGGTCTTGAATATTATCCATTTAAGTATTTAAAACCGATAATATTCAAGGACACTACAATCTACATGACTACATCCGCCCTATTAGAAACAATTTATTAGGGAAAATATGGACCAATGGACTCGCTATATTTTTCTCAGTATAGTTCGCATGGAGGAATTTCGTTATCGACACTTGTAAAAACCCGATTACACGGAAAAATAAGCCAAAAATAATAAGTCCCGACCGTAAACTAAGCATTGCGTTCAATGAATCCTTCGACTTGACTCCTCTTCTTCTTGTTTTGAGTGATGCGGTGGGTGCGTTTCACCAAATAAATGGCGTGAGCGTTACTCGCAAAAACGAAATACCGGCAACCTGTTTTTGTCCCCTTACAGATCTACATATATGAGGATGACAATAAATCAAGGGGGGGTGAGGGGGGCAACGCCCCCCCTCAACCCATCGTGTATCCAATTTACCCCACAATTTCCCTTACCTACTGTAAAAGCGCGATTCACCCAATAAATGGCGCAATTTGACGCTGTATCTTCAGATTGATAGATAATGGGTAAGTTTATGCAAATCCTCCACTAAAACCATGCAAAACAACTATGAAACACTTTATTCCTTGAAGAAAATAACAAAAAACATGGTAAATAAGGCTGATGTAGTCTTGTTGAATGTTACAATTTTGGTGTCCTTATTACAGAATGGACATAGATTCATTGGAGAGAGTACAACGTAGAATGACAAAAATGATCCATAATATTATTTTTATTAATCTCATCACCACACCCCCAATGAAATTAATTAAAGTATATATGATCCACCGGGATTCGAACCCGGGTTATCACACACATATTTTTGCCACCTTAACCATTACACCACCAGGACGGTTAAAGGTTTATGCACACGCCTACGACTTATTATCCATTCTCGAATACTGGATATTAATCTAATCATGTTCATATTCCCAACCGCACTATGGTAGCCTACTGTTTAAGTGAGAGGAAAGAATATTCTTCCGTATGAAGAAAGGTTGAAGAAATTAGGCTTACATTCGTTAGAGAGACGCAGAGTTAGAGGTGACATGATAGAGGTATTCAAGTGGGTTAGTGGAATCAATAAAGGAGACATGAAAAATGTACTAAAGCTCAGTGATAGCAAAATAACTCGTACAAATGGTTTCAAATTAGATAAAATTTGTTTCAGAAAAGATATAGGCAAATATTGGTTTGGTAACAGGGTTGTAGATGGGTGGAATAGGCTACCAAGTGATATAGTGGGATCAAGAACGATAGGGAGCTTTAAGATAAAATTAGATAGGCATATGGACGAGATGGGTTGGGTGTGAGGGGGATCTACCAGGTGTGGGCCAATCGGCGCTCAGCAGACCCCCGTAATCTTGTGTTAATCCCTGACCGTTTTGGTGGGGTCAGTACTCAAGGTATTAGTGAGATGGGTCTGTAATTGGGGTTGGGTGTGACAGGGATCTGCCTTGTATGGGCCGATTGGCTTTTTGCAGACTCCCGTTTTCTTATGTTCTTATGTACCCATACTGTACTGTACATAGAGTATGGACTGTACGGTACCACGTCATCATGTATTCATTGATTTTGTTAATTAGGTACCGGGTATATTTGTAAGTTTATTGGTGGGTTGGTGTTGATATGAATATATATAGGCCTATACAGTATATATATATATATATATATATATATATATATATATACAGAGAGAGAAAAATTTCTTCGCCCTTCATACCTGTAAGCTACCATAATCTTCTTATGTTTCAGAAAAGCTTGAAACATGGGTGTGAGGAGCAGAAAGAAGAGTCGCAACACGTCCAGGCTTCGAATCGATGCCAAAAAGAAACAGATTGTGGAGCGCAAGAAGCGTAACCCCTTACTACAGTGGTAAGTGATTAGTGGAGAGAGAGAGTGAGTGAGTGAGTGAGTACTGGTAATCTAGCTAAACACATAATTGGCTATGGAATACATTCAGTTCAAGACAGTTTAGAAAATAATAGAGCAAGACATTTGAAATACCGGTACATAATTTGTGTACCGTACAATGGGTTAACTTCGGACATTTTTCGATGTTTTTTAACAATTTCTGAGTGTAAACACATTATAGAGATTTAACTAGGTCAAGTGATGTATGGTGATAGTGCGCCGTAATCCAGGAAGCCTCTTAAAATTATCCCCCATAATAAGAGCTATCCTTATCCTAAATGATATCCGAAGTTTCCTTGAAAAGTTGAAAACTTCGGACATGTATGGATAACTTCGGACATACGGTGATTTCTTATGGAAAATGATTGCCAAGAAAGCTGGGATAACTCCGGACAAACGGAGGAGAACTTCGGACGTTCGTTCGTGGCCTTATTTCATTCATT
Organism: Paralithodes platypus; assembly: GCA_032716605.1. Lineage (NCBI taxonomy): Eukaryota > Metazoa > Arthropoda > Malacostraca > Decapoda > Lithodidae > Paralithodes > Paralithodes platypus. The sequence goes on from CM064517.1 coordinate 25,600,624, forward strand.
TTTCGGCTCCTACTATTTTATATGAATATTTTATTATTGCGGCTTATTCCTGTCCGATGTTTTAGTGGAAAATGCACAGTCAATACTTTTAGGCCTGTATAATCAGTATAGGAGGGGGTTATATGCGATGTTTAACATTATTCTGTTTGTATCTGTTCTTGTTAGGCATTGAACTCACTCTTAGAAAATATTGAGCAGGAAAAATAACCAATGCTGTCTAATCAATAACTCAAAAATTAACTAGGCCTACTGAAAATATATAGGTATGTATACTGTACTATATCACTGCATATACATTTTTATGAATTTGAGCATTTTTATAGGTATAACGTATTTGTTGGTGTTTCTTTCGGCAGATAAATTTGTTTTTGGACAAGATATATGCCTCCTAATTTACCGGATATATATATTATGTATCCAGAATTATCCGAAATACATAAATCGGTTAGCATATTATCATATTTTTATGGGTTTTTGGACTCAGAGAATGATTATTTGATCTTTTACCACCATGTTAATGATGGACAAGTATTATGAATGATTTTCATAGGGTAAATAATAACAAACTATTGTTTTGTTCCATGTCCGAAGTTAGCATTTTTTTTTTTTTAACACAATCGGTTAAATGATAGTGTTCTAGCTAGAGCGTTATACAATTGTAACAAATTTCCTTTGGTGGATGTTGTCTCTGGTAATGTTACTACAAAATTATATCAGTCACAACATCATTCATACAAACAAATTTCTTCAGGGTGATAGAAGTTTGGCAGGGTAGCGAAAAATGTACGTATTTTCGTCATATATATAATATTTTTTTTAGTGTACATATACTCATGTCAGTTCCCTAGGACTTTTACATGCTCTTCCTTTGCCATTTCTCTAAACGGACCCCACAAAAAAAAAACAATAAAAAGCGTTTCCATTATATAATGACAATGTCTAATTACTTATTATCGCCGATGTCCGAAGTCATCACCGCAGTACGAAGTTACCCCACTTTACGGTACCTGTAATTGAGAATCCGCTAGTCACTTTCATAAAAACGTTGGTTTATCCCCTGTTCAAGGACTGTGTGGTGCGAGTGTACCGTATGCTACGTACAGTATAGTAATGTTAAGCTGAAACCCATATTACAGTACAGTCCATCCCAATAATACGTGTCTGTATGGGGGACATACGACCTCGCGTGATAAAAAGTAGCAGATTAGGAATACATAACCTTATGGGAGAAATTATATAATCCCCCTGCGATTTTTCCCCTATCCCCCCGATTTTTCCCTTATCTTCCTTAACCCTTGTTATATCAGCGATGTACGTTGGCCGACAGTAAAAAAGTAACTCGCCAGTACCAGCGACGTACGACGTACTGTATGTCGTAATATGCAGTCCTTGTACCGAGCAGTACCTGGCACCATGACTTGTAAACACTGCTTTGAGATCTTGGCAACATTTCTCGGAGTGTATATAAGGTTCCACAGGCGAGCTGGATCCGTACTCGTTCAAGTTTCGGGGTGAGAGGTTGCTCTCTCTCGACTCTGAGGTCATTTTGGCCACAATGTGTGATACTGGAGGTTACATTTATAGTAATACCCTCTGGTACAGTAGGGGTTGATACTGAACAGAAATAGTAGTAGTGGTGGTGGAAACAACAGTAGGCCTACAGTAAAGTAGTAATGAACTGATATTGGTGGTAGTAGTAGTGATAGTGGTGCCGACAGTATTAGTGATGATGGGGATTGTTGTTGTCGTTCCCTAGGCTGCCTGGCCGAACAGCCTCGTGATGATGGGGCTAGTAGTAGTGATTGTGGTGGTGATAGTACCGTAGTAGTGATGATAGTGGTAGAATTATTTATTGTTTGGTGGTTGCCACCACCATCATCATTACTACTGTTGCCATCACCATCACTACCACCAACATCACTACTACTGTTCCCATCACCATTAATAATACTATTCCCACCACCATCACTACTACTATTTATGTTCAACATCAAGTGAGATAGGGAATAAATTGGTACTTTTACCACCCACATCATACTACATACTACAGTGGTATATAAGTGGAGCGTGAGAGAGAAAAGTCATTGTTAGTAACATTAAGGTGAAAGTCATGATAGAATGGTAAGTGGAGAAGAGAGAGGGGTAAAATGTATGTACAGTAATGTTGAAATCAAATGCTTACTGCAGTGGTAAGTAGAGAGAGAGAGAGAGGTCTTTAATGTACGGTATTAATAGTATTTCAGGGTTAGTACTGTTCAGTATTATCCCTATTTGGTTCGAGGGAGGTCTTTTTGAGCCTCCCATATTTTTTCTGGGCGAGCCTATAACTTTGAAGAAATCGGCCTATGGCTAGTACATTTTTCTATGAAAAATTTACAAATTTAGCTTGAAGGGTGTCAAAAGTGGGTATGGTTTAATTTGAAGTAAGTCTGGGAAAGCATTTTTTTTTAGTCTATGGGGACAAATTGAAATACAATGCTAGAAAATGGCAAAAACAAGCAAAATCTTAGTAATTAAACTATTGGAATAACCCTCAAGGAGTCTGACCAGATAGTGCTAAGCTGAATCCCATACGACAGTGGTAAGTGGAGACAGACCAAAACCAAGGTCGTTGTAACATTACTGGTAGACTGCATTACACTGTATATGTTAAGTGGAGCCGGGTGTCAAACCGGAGCCTTTTTTTTTTTTTTTTTTAAAGTAGAGTACGAATGCAGGAAAATTCATGTGAAATTGCATTTTCTTGCTCATTTATCACTTCCAAAGATATAATAAGAACTGTAAACCATAATTTGAATTATATATACAATCTATCTATCTATCTATCTATTGCCGGACGCCTTACTCCCCTTACGAGGGTGGCCATACACAGAATGCCCCCAAGCGGACCTATTCCCTGTGAGAGGGAAAACCCAAGCCAGTTTAGTGAAGGACTTACAGGATTGACCACTCAATTTAGGATCCGTCCGACTCCGAGGCCCTCTGTGTATCTTGTTAGCACTATTTTTCTACAGTGGTGTTCGGCTAATCCATCCACTAAACTGCCTTACCCTTAGGTAAGCAGTACGGATTTTTATCAGGTTTACTCCCCTAGACAGGTTGCCAACCAAGGCTGACGAGTCCCATCCACCCGGATTTGTATAAGGTTGTCTCCCCTAGAGGAGTTGCCGACCAAGGCTAACGAGTCCCATCCACCCGTTACAATACATGCATTAAAGGGGCAGGGAGCTAGGCATCCTCCTCCCCTTGTAAAATTCTCCTACTCATTGAGACAGAGAAAGGGGCGGTGGGAACGCGAAAGTGGTCCCGGACCCTAAGAATTAGAACCCTTTAATGTTGTTTCTGTTCGGGGTCTGTCTCAAGTCGGCCACTCCCAGCAATGGGGTATATGTGCCAGAGTATATAGATAGATAGACATGTATTAAATTAAGGGGGGTCATCTGATTTTTTTTCTTTCTCTCCTTATCTCTTTCTCTGGCTTGTATCCATTCGGCCCCATTCAGCCAACTGTTTTAAGACGTTTATCCCCATCCAGGTGTCGATTTTTTTGTGGCGAGCGATAGCGAGCCAGCATTGTATGGAGAAATCCGGCTTCGCCGGAGAAATATTTCTATCGAAAAATGTACAAATTTAGCTTTCTGTAAAAAAAATATATATATTTATACATATAATATTATATATATATATATATATATGCTGGCTCGCTACCGCTCGCCAGGAAAATATTGACACATTGATGGGTTTAAACATCTTAAAATAGTAGGCTGAATGGGGCCGAATGGATACAAGCCAAAGAGAGAGGGAAAGAAAGGGAGAACAAAAAAACGAGGTGGGCCCCCTTAACCCCTTCAGACTCATATGACGCAGAGGTTGCCAGATTAGCAATAAGAAATAGAGTTCTCTCACTCTTATAATTACCTCTCCAAAATTAGTTTTCTGCCCACAGCTAACTCAAAGACAACTGCAGAGGTTGAAGTAACTAAACTAAAGGTTTCTAAATACCCCTGATGGTAACAAAGGCTTTAACCCTTAAAGAGCGGCGCTCGACTTAAGTCGTGCACCAATTTGCAGCAAGTTAGGAGCATTATTAAGGCTTTTAAAGGGTTAAAATAGAGTGCAAATGGCCGGGAGCGCAGCAGGCCACACGTCCGACACCCAGGGCTTACCGCCACCCACTGACTCACGCTCCCTCTGTTCTCGAGAGGCCGGCAGTGTTACCAGTAGTGAGCGTAGTGGGGAAAAATATGCCGCTATATGCTAAACTCCCATGTTGGTGGCACCACTGCATGAGAACCACGAGTGCTACGTAGCTCGTTCTGGTCTCATTTTGAAGCTTTTAGCGCCTATTTTTTTGCTGAATACATTTCTTTTCATGCAGATACTTGATTGATCATTCAGGAGGGCCTGAATATGCCCAAAATAGCCCAAAATACCCCGCTAGACAAGGGTTAAAGTATCCCTAATCGGCTCAAAATCGCGTCATATGTCGGAGAGGGTTAATAAAGATTGAAAGGAAGGGGCTTGGCTATCGTTTGACACCCTGAATGGGAATTATCTGGTTTGAAAGGGTTGAAACAGGGTGTCAAACCAGAGCAATTTTGTTTGAAGACTTTAATGAATATGAGAAGGAGTACCAGAAAATGAACATGAAAGAGCATTGTTTTGGCCATTTTTGCCCTTTCAAAGACACAATTGAAACTATAAACCACAATTTTAGCTTTGCATATACAGTACTGTACACTATTAAATACTAAATGGAAATGACTCGGCTTTCGTTTAACACCCTTGGTTGAAACGGCCTCATTCCTCACACCAATTATTATGTAAAACTTGCAAAATAAACAAACCAAAACAGGCATGACACAATATAAAGATAAAAGAACTTATCAAAATCAATCCCTAATGTATGCTTTAACTTGCAGCCAGGCAGTGAAAAAAGTATGGGACTCAAAGAAGCCGGTAGCCACCAACATGAAAGACATGGGCCTTGTCTTCGACCTCGACAAGATCGCCCCTCCTCCATCACAAGTATGGTTTCTGGTTTTTTGCCATATCTCTTTTCTTTCTTCAGATCTATGCTCTGTTTTCTTAATCTGGCGAGAAACTTCACCCCCTTAGACCTGATTTCTTGATATACAATGACAGACTAATAAATTACCCCCATACCACTTTGCTTTAACTTGCTTTCTCTTTTGCACACTTTTCACCCTCCCTAGTCCCTGTTCTTTGAAGTGCCTTTCACACCATCACTCCATTTTCTCCTTGGCTTTCCACTCCCAATTCACATCCTCCATCTTTGCTCTTTAGATCTTCTTTAATCATTGCCTCTCCACTCTTAATCTATCTTACTATATATTGCCGGATGCCTTACTCCCCTTTATGAGGGTGGCCATTCACAAAATGTCCCCAAGCGGAGCTGTCCCCTGTGAGAAGGACAATCCATGCCAGTTTATATGAGGACCACACAACTTAAGGTCCGTCCAACTCCGAGGCCCTCTATGTATCACATTAGGACTAGTTTTTCAACAGTGGTAGGTAGCTAGTCCATCCACCAACCTGCTTCACCCTTGGGTGAGTAATATGGATCTACAGTATATAAGGTTTACTCCCTTAAACTGGTTGCCGACCAAAGCTGACAAGTCCCATCAACTCTGATTTTTATAAAGTTGTATTCCCTAAATGAGTTGCCGACCAAGGCTGACTAGCCCCATCCATCCAATAGGGGGTAAATAATGCAACCATATAGAGTTGGAAGGAGTGTGCTAGATACTATGAATGTCATATACAGTAGAACCTCGTTTATCCGGCACGAACGGGGGGGGGAGCCGATGCCGGATAACCCATTTTTCCGTTGTTTTGAGAGTTACTCTTAGGCCTAGGCTATAAGATAGGCCCGTCATGCGCATCGTCGATCGCCGACACTCGGCGCCGTCTGCTTACTCCGTTTTTGCTGGAAGACATAAGCCTAGCCTATATATCTCCATCAGCTGACTCCAAAGAGTGACCACAAGTACAAAAACAACTTTTATTATTTAGGTAAAAGTGATTTCTGCCTCCTGATATAATTATATCTAAGCTAGGTTAGACCATTTCTTGGTCTGGCTAGCTAGTGACTTGGCAACATAACCTTAGCAACAAGTTGCCAAATCACTAGCTAGCCAGACCAAAAAATGGTCTATACAACCCACTGGTACAAAACAACATAACCTTAGCAACAAGTTGCCAAGTCACTAGCTAGCCAGACCAAGAAATGGTCTAACCTAGCTTAGATATAATTATACCAGGAGGCAAAAATCACTTTTACCTAAATAATAAAAGTTGTTTTTGTACTCGTGGTCACTGTTTGGAGTCAGCTGATGTGTGTGCGTATGTTTGTGTGTTGCAGAACGTTCGGTACACAAGAGATAACATTGAGTTCTGACTTATATGCATCTAACATAGGTTAGGTCACATCTAAACTAGGTTAGGTAATTTCTTTGTGGAGATATATAGGCTAGGCCTATGTCTTCTAGCAAAAACAGAGTAAGCAGACGGCGCCGAGTCTGTCGGCGATCGACGATGCGCATGGCGGGCGGTTTGAATTCATTTTCGCCGCATTTTCTCTGATTTTATACCTAATTAATGCCTGGCCGATTCGTGCCGTTGTTTTGAGGGTGCCGCTGTTCTGAATGCCGGATAAACGAGGGTCTACTGTATATATTTATGCTATGTTACTAAAATTTTGTTGGATAGTTCGGAACATTTCTTATCAATCATATCACAACATAACTCAGCTGATGGTTTCTGTATTGCCCCCTCTAGGTGACCAGATCGGCCCCAATATCAGCTGACGCAAGGAGTAGGGCAAAGGAAAAGACAAAGAACAAGAAAAAGAAGCAGGAAGAAAATGTTTCTGAGGTGGTAAGTACAACAGCTATTTCATGATAATTATAAGTTCTCTTGGTATGGAGCTTTGATTCCTTGAAAAGCAAAAGTGTTTTTATGTGTTCATTGTTTTCTGTTGTCCCTATTCTTGCTGTCTTTAGTCCCCCCCCCCCCTTTCAAAAAAAAAAATAGGAAAAGTGGGGATTGGGCCTGGGTATATACAGTAGATACAGTAGATTTGTTTGAATAAATAACTAAGCTCACCAGTAATCACTTCTTTCTGAACCCCAGGTGAAACAGCTGGAGGAAGAAGCAAATGTGGACACAGTAAGGAAATCTGCGTCGCGGGTGAAGCTGACTCGGTCGCAGGAAGCATACGCTCATACCATGCTCGACCTTTATGGCAACGATTATAATGTGGGTATAAAAACTAATTTAAGTTGCACACAGTTTTAACATATTTACCAGTACTGTATAAGGTACAGGCCTCCCTTACTATTTGATGCCCCGATTTAAGATATTGTACAGGTCTCCCTCGATTTACGATTGGGTTACGTTCCTGAAAACCCGATCTTAAAATGATAAATCATATAGCAAACCCTAAAATTAATGGGGGTAAATGGGGATGCATTCTCGGACCAGCCTAGGCGTAGACATTTTTCGGCCAAAACCCCTGGGTTTCGGGGAATATATATGGAATACATAGCCGGGGCTGGAGGGTTAAGATTGGATTTTCCGGAATGTAACCCAATCGTATATTGAGGGAGACCTGTTTAACCCCTTCTGTACCGGCGACGTCTTTTTAACTATTCTGGTTACTATTATACGATTATATTATTATGTTCTCTCCACTAACCAACTTTACTCCTAAACTCGATTAATGAAATTAAGGGGACCGACCGGTTAATTTAGGCTTCAAAAACTCGAAATCCTGAAAATACCAATAGGTGTTTACTCAACAAGAGTCAACCCCTCAACTTTCCCTTCATAATTGCTGAGGGGCACAGGGCCTTGGGTGGGGCTTTGGTTTCCCGGGCGTTTCCGCACCCTCCTCAGCTCCCTGCCTTGGAGTGGCTTCGGTCACCCGGGCTTTGTTAGTGGTAAGCAGGGAGGATTTGTGGGGGCGCTCGTTTATGGCCTTGGCCTTGCTCGAGACCTTGGGGCTGTTCGGCCAGACAGCCTGGGGAACAACAACAACAACAAGAGTCAACATCCCTTCATAAGCCAGTGAAATGTTATTAGTGAAAACCCATTGGAAATAGTTATTTTTTTATGTTTTCCAAACTTTTCCTGTAATTCTAAAAACGTTCTATAGCGAACTTTGAAATTAACATGCTCAGTAACTACTGGTCGTACGAGGAGCATACCTATATAAATCGAAAGAGCGTAAGCTACTCTACAACCTCCCATATGCTTTATCTTCTACTTTGCTATTTTCCTGCGTAAAATATTGTAAATCTAAAAAACAAAAGTAAAAATGTTCACCTAATTACCTTAGACTTTCACCTGTTTTTCTCAGAACCTATATTGTCGCACTTTCAGATGTTATTCTACAGTTATTATTGGACCTATAGGAATGGTGTATATACCATTGGAAAGGTAATTAAAAACACTACAAGGCCTATAAAGCCAATTTACTCTAGTAATTTTTTTTTTTCACAATATGTCGTCAAAGTTGTAATTTTCTATAAATATATTCGCCTGAATCCGTAATCACCTAAATCGAACAAATACACAAAATATATAAAATGTTTTTTATAGAAACTACAGATACACCTTTTGTGAGTTGTTTGATAACATAAAACATGTGCTATGGGGATTTCTGTAGGAGTTTATCATTTTCTGCAGTGCTATGGTTTTCATTTTTTTTTTACCTAAATTGCAAGAAAAAAGCAAAAATAAAATAAAATAAATATTTGTTTTATCTAGTTTTATGGTCATATAGGCCTACACCTGTGCCAAATTTCATTTAAATTGAAAGTAAGACCTGGAAGTTTGTAATTAACCGGTCGGTCCCCTTAACAAACACATGTGGCAGTTGCAGTCCGGGGATTCGAACCCTCCTGGAATTAACAAGCTTTGCACTATCTCTTAACCCCTTTACTACCACAGATCCTTCTTAAACTGCACAAAATCGTCAAAATATAGCCAAAATAAAATTAAGAAGACGTCGCCGGTATATAAGGGGTTAACAATTACCGGTTATGCAGGGTAAGATAGATAGAATTCCATGATAGCTATTAAATGAAGTAAGAGCTGAAGAAGAGGAACATAGAGACCAAGAGGAAGTCTTCGTTGTGGATTAACCCCTTCTGTACCAGCGACTTTTTTTTTATTATATTCTAGGCTTTTTCTAGCTATGCTGTATTTAGACGATTTTGTGTAGCTGAAGAAGGATCTGTGGTAGTAATTTTTTTTAATTATGATAGTTCAAAGCCCCTTAATTGCTGGAGGCACTTGATAAAAATGTCTACTGTAATAGTAACCATCAACAAAATTAAAAGGGCGGCACTGGTAAAAACTGCACCATAAAAATTGCATTAGTGCTGCATGAATTTTTTATTTATTTTTTGTTTTTGTAGATATCTGTACCTACAATCCCATTGAAGTTATCTGGTCAATGTAACCCCTGCCCTTTCTACAACTTCCTTACTCTTTTGTATTCACAACATTTCTTGGGAGTTACTTGCCAGTCACACACTATTCTTACAGTTTCTTACAGTATATCCTCTGGAAAAAGGCAAACTAGGCCTGTGTATCCAGCTCAGTACCAGTACTTACACTACTGCGGTCGTTCACGGTGTTGGCGGAGGCGGTAGCAGACGCAACATTTTTACTATTCTGTATTTTTGCTTTATAATCAACTTCAATTCTTGTCTTCCCCATGCTTTATTAAGATTACTTTCAAACTCCCTTATTGATTCGGAATCGACTACATACTGGGGCAGTGCGTTCCACTCATTTACTATTAACCGTGGCTGTTATATTATTTTCATAAACATTATATATATATTCTGTGTATATCTATATATATATATATTTTTTTCAGGCCATGGCACGAGACTACCGCAACTTCTTCCAGGACACACCGAAGCAGATTCGAGCCAAAATAAAGTTATTCACAGACAACCCCAAGTACTACCTCCCGTACCTCCGGATCAGGAAACGTATCAAGCGCAAAATGATCCAGCCTATTAAGAAAAAGCCTGTAGTTCAGCCTGTAGCCAAATCTGAGGAGGGCAAACAGAAAAGGCCCAAACTCAGCAAGAAAGTCAAGAAGGAGAGGAAGAAGCAAATGAGATTGGAAAATTCACAGAGGGATTTAGACTGGAAGTTGAAAACAAAATTTTGAAGTGCTTACCTGTGATAATTACAGTAGGCTACTGTTATTTGAAGAAGCCATAGTTTCCAAAGGTGGAGTGTTCAAGAAGCAAGATAAATTTCTGGGATGGAATATCGGAGAACCTGGAAAAATCCCTGCTTATGAATCAGGAAGGAGCAGCTTGATCTCACCCTAGGATTAATTGGTTAGCTTCTGTATCTGTTTTGTTCATCAAGTAGCATACATTTTTGTAATTGCTACCCTCATGTAGGAACAGTCTGTCAAAAGTAATTTAATTAAATAGTAAAACTTGCAAAATAAACAAACCAAAACTGGGACGACACAAGATAATTACAAAAGAACTAATCAAAATCGCTATGTGGAAATAACGCTTAATAAAATATAATTTTGAAATAAAAGAACACAATCCACCACATAGGGTGTACTACTGTACATCACTGCATGAGCAAGTTAATCTGGTTCCCAGCCTAGCTTTTACTTCACTTTTCTCTCACTTTAGTTTGAAAAGGCCACAGTTGTTCCTTGGTAGTACTACTCGAGGGACCACTTTACAACTGTACTTGTAATATGAGTCACACAAGCTCATTTTCCCTCAACATATATCCTCAACACTGGTCTGGAAGCTTATGAGCTAATCTTTGTAAAGAATTTTATCAACAAAAATTACATCATCAGTCTATTTTCCGATACTAGTGCAAAAAATCTTAGAAATATTACCGCAAAATTTTTGACCGTCGATAGTTGATGGTAAAAGCTCTCGTGTGTTCTTTTATTTCAACATTTTATTTTGCTAAAGCGTTATTTCCACATGATGATGATGATGATGATGTTGTAGTTTTTACCAGCATACACTCCCTGCCAGACCTATGAGAGTTCCGTATGGAGCTCAGTGGTCTGGTTAATCTGCTCTACATAACTAACTAACTCCCTGCTGAATAGCAAGGCTAGGGTGGGTGCCCTGATGAATCAGGGACTTAGTGAATAGTTGCCACAGATTGCTAGATCGCACCGTTCACCAACAGCACTGACATCTGCCAATAACTCACTGGCTGGCCCGAGGCTCGAACCGTCAACCTCACGGTTAGCAGGCGAACACTCTACCAATCGAGCTACGGCCTGTGGTGATTTTGATAAGTTCTTTTGTCAATAAATTGTGTCGTCCTTATTTTGGTTTGTTTATTTTTCAAGTTTTACATTATAATAGCCGCTTTAGCCTGTGTGTGTCCCAGGACAGTTCTCCAGGGTGCTCAAGCAATGCTCCGATAAGCTGATTTAGTCCTTGGAAGCTTTATTAAATTTACTATTAGGCACCAGTTGATGTATTAAATTACTTTTGACCTTAACTGTACATAGCTCCATATAAGTGGGTCCATAGTGGGTGCGACACGGGAGATAAGGGAATGGGTTAATCTTTGATTATTTTAAAGGTAGACATTATTATTGTCATTTAATTATTAGTTCTATTTTTTGTTTAATTCTTCTAATAGCTAGTTCATTGTATTTCATTACTGTATATCTTTATATTTATTGTTATTCCTTTAACGCCTTACGAGCGGGCCCGTCAGTAACTTCTACTACCCGCCAAGCGGGTGGTTTTACCCTAAACGACCTTGTTACCGTGCTCTTTTTCATGCATAAACCAGAGCCAGAGCGTAATACAATTATGTATCCCTGAAAGGGCGATAATTGAGCTTTCCAATGACACCAGAACCATCCTTCTACGACCACGCGTTCTCTTGCAACGATCGTGCAAGACGAAGGAAAAATCCCTAAAATACGGTAATTTCCTTACATAATTCCCTGTGTAGCGAGGTAGTGAGTGTGGATGTGTGTGGAGGGGACGTCAGTTGCCGCGCGGGACCCGTGCCGAACGGTCAGAGCCGACCTACGCTCCTCCCACCGCTTGTCTCTCTCTCAGAGCCAACTATTGCTCAAAATTGCACACCGCCTTAAGTCGGTCCCCGCCACATAGTCCTTTCTTCTCTAGACCGACTTAAGGGGAGGTATTTAGTTTCTTCCCTAGAACTCCATCAAGCTTAAGATTACACCCCCTTGAGCCCCTTTCAAGATAAATTTGTACATTTTTCGGTAGAAAAATGTCCCGGCTGAAAGTCGGTTCCTCTTAAATTACAGGCTCGCTATCGCTCGCCAGGATAAAATCGATCCCTAAATGGCACGAAAGGTCTTAAAATTGACAGAAATGGGTCGAAAGTTCTTAAAATCGTCAAAATAATGGGGCGAACGTCTTAAAACTAGAAAAGCAATGGGGCTAAACATGAGGGAGAAAGGAGTCAAGACAAAAATCCCTCAAGTGGAAATCTCCCCTTAAGTCCGGTCCCGCCAGACAAGGGTTAATAGCTAGTTCATTTAATATATATTTTCTACAATCCTTCCAAGAGTATTATTAAACAACTTCAAAACTTAACCTTTTTTTTACCACAATTTATTATCCTGAATAAAACTTATCTGGTGGTAGCTGTATTATGGTCAGGGCTTAAAAACTAAATTATTTTTCAATCGGTTCGTTCCGATCAGAAACCGTATTATTAACGTTTCGTTTTTTGTTCCTCCTCAAAACATAACGTTCCTGAACCGGTTAGAAAGAAATGAAAACCGGTTAGAACGTTATTCTCAAACCATGTATTGAATATGCTATTAGCCCTAATCAATAATAATGCCTATACATGACTACATTCTTATAGATGGTAATAAAGCCATACATATCATGGTGCACAGTATCCAATAAAATCAAACCCTTAGATGTCGTAAGAACTATGGTATATTATTATAAGACTTAAATAAGGCAACACATTTACATATGCAATACAGGAAGCGTAGTGTAGGAGTATGCAATCTCAGTTGCCGTAAAGTAAAGACATGAATCATTAAATTATTTATTAATATTATATATGGCAAAAAATATATTAATTTGTAATATCACCAACCCACTAATTAAATAAACCTAATCAATGAAATCAATGAATACATGTGGTACTCCAAGGACTCGAAGTTAGGACACTCGCACCGAAATTTGGCGCACCAAGCATTAGGCTAAGAACACAGTTAAAAGTTTAAGCACACGCGATATATTATCCATTTTTGAATACTGGATATTAATCTAAGCATGTTCTTAAAGCCAACTGCAGTATCATAGCTCAATGATTGCATGAATGGAAGGTGTAATATAATAAGGGAACGTGATGCATATCACAAAGAAAACAAATCATAATTATATAAGGTAAAAAATAGTTACTCTTCACAAATTAAATGAAAAGTGATGCATATGATACTACAGTATTTGAAAAAAAACCAAATCGTCAATTGCCAAGTGAACAAATACAGTAGACATAATTTCTTTGAAGAGAGAGAGAGAGAGAGAGAGTGAAAGAAAGAATGATCAATCCTCCCTGAATTGAAGAATGCTTGCAGATAAAAGATGTATTTACTTATATCATTTGGCTACTGGAAGTGAAAATGGATTATTAACCAAATATGACATGGAACGAAAAAATAACTTTATTAACCGGTTACAATATTTTAAAATATCGTTTTTGCTCCGGAACAGTAAATATGATAAACATTTCCGTTTCCGTTTTTGTTCCGAGCATAATTTTGTTCGTTTCGGTTTTCGTTTTCGTTCCCTTAACCCTTGTGTAGCGGGGTGTTTTGGGCTCATTTGGGCATATTCAGGCCCTTCTGCATGATAAATCAAGCATCTGCATGAACAAAAAAATATTTAGCAAAAAACTAGGCACTAAAAGCTTCAAAATGAGACTAGAACGAGCTACGTAGCACTCGTGGTTCTCTTGCAGTGGTGCCACGAACATGGAAGTTTAGCATATATCGGTATATTTTTCCCAGCTATGCTCACTACTGGCTACACTGCCGGCCTCTCGAGAACACAGGGAACATGAGTTAATGGGCGGCGGTAAGCCCTGGGAGTCGGCTGTCTGGCCCGCTGCTCTCCCGGCCATTTGCTCTCGATTTTAACCCTTTAAAAGCCTTAATAATGCTCCTAACTTGCTGCAAATTGGTGCACGACTTAAGTCGAGCGCCGCTCTTTAAGGGTTAAACCGTTTCAAAGCCCTGATTATGGTAGCATATTTATCTAAATGCACAATTTGAGGTATTGGTATCAACCCCTTCACCACCATTACCTAATTTTCATCATATTCTGGTTACCATTAGAAGATTTTCTTTAGTTTGTAATCTACCGACTGTATTCGACTCATATAGGTAAATACGATCTCAATAACCCTATTATAAACATAGGTCTTCCTTAACACCTTACGAGCAGCCTAGGCGGTATATAATATGTAGCCACCAGCGGGGTGTTTTTAGCCAAAATAGGGCTGTTTACGTGATAATTTTCATGCCTAAATAAGACCCAGAGCGTTAAACAAGTATCTATCCCTGAAAGGGCATAAACAGAGCTTTCCAATGACACCATAACGATCCTTTTATGATGGCTAGTTTTCTTGCAACAACCGCACAACGCGAGTGCAAAAAGCATGTAATTCGGCACTTTCCCCATACAATTCCGTATATAGCGAGTGAGAGAGGGAGGGAGGAGGTGGGATTCGTGTCAGTAGGTTCGCCGCGGTGGTCTGGAGCAGTCATACGCTCGCTACTCTCCTGCCACCACTTGTCTCTCTCTCTCAGCAACATTACGTGCTGAAATTGCCACACGACCTATGTCGAGCGCCGCCAGATAGTCCAGATTTATTATACTCGACTTATGTTGCGCCCCGACAGTTAGGGGTTAAACTGCATACAATAATACCGGCGTAGGGATGCAGCGACCCCACCGCCCGCCACGTCGGTGGTGCAGTCAGCCTCTGTAGCAGTTACAGTGATTTTTTGTTACTGCCTTATTGTAGCACGGTTAACCCTTGCTCCCTGGGCAGGCTTTATAAATGACAATAATAAAATCCGGGCGATCTGGCCAAAAAACGTATGTAAACATAGGCCTATTGTTATTTTAACTGCTAGAGAATTCACACATATCTCAAAATTTAGCCCTGTTTTGTATCTGTAGACTGGCATTAAGTAGAGCTCTCTAGGTCAACTGGTTCAGGTGTGATGACGATTTCCGTGGAGAGAGTTTTGTCTGTTTTGCCGCGAATTTAGCAGTATCGGACACTTTGGGAGACTAATTTTCACTTCAACTGGTAATGGCGGACAAGGTCAGACTTCTCCTCCTTGTTGTTAAGGCTTGTGCGCGCTCCGATGGGCTTTGTTTACAAACGTTTCGCCGCGCGGCTTTCAAAGCACGCTTAAGGAAGCTTTCAAGCTTACGGATTTTAAAAGGACACCCGGGCTCCGGGCCTTCGCAAGGTGCGTCCTTTTAAAATGACGCCTGGGCAGGAAGGGTTAAGGCTGGTGTGGTGCGATTTCGCCAGGTGCAAGTGAGTTTGAGTATTGAGTTTTGCTGAGACGCTGTTAGCACTATACCAACATCAGCCACAGTGATAACATGATGGGGCGTTGTTGTGGCAAGACTTTGTTGTACTGTGCTGCAGTAAAGACTAGCCACTGTGTTATGATTGCTGTGCACTGTGTGCAGTACAGTACTGTGATTGTACCATGGAAGCCACATTCACTGTGGACGGTTGCGGTCTTTAAACCCACATACTGTATGTATGTAATCTAATTTTAGCCAGAATAAAAGGTAAAAAGGCATCATGGTGCTGAAGGGGTTAAGAACTTTGTTAATTAATACTTTTAGGGATTCAACCAGTTAGTCACGTCTGACATTGTATCTAAATTGTGTGACTGATGGCTATAAATGGGGCATAATGACCATACAAAATCTTGCCATATGCAATCAGGGTCATAGAATGTCCTTCACTTTTCTACCTGTTGGTATTTGATACATACTGTATACTGTATATTGAGAAAACGAGAAGAAACTAGTTAATATTAAATATAGATTAGTCTTAAATTCTGTATTAATGAAAATATTCTGCCATAATAAACTGTATAAACATTAAACATATGTATGGTATAGTATGAATGTTGGTATTGTATGATCTCGTGGAAAATGTAAGATTTTGGTTATTCTGGAAAAGCACCTGTGCCTCATTTCATACCAATAATAACACACTTCTAATAAAATGTCTGCAACTGGTGGCATGTTTAGTGGGTATATTATCTGGCTATGTCTATTGGTCTATTGACGTCGAGTAGGTACAGTATTGTAAAGCAATGTACAGACGCAATAAGTAATTCTTGTACTGTCGCGAGTCGGCCACCCCCAGCTATGGGGTATGTGCCTGAGTATATACATACATACTATCCATTTTGAAGACTCAAACTGATGTAATGAACCTCGGAAACAGAAGTATCAAGGAAAGCATTAATAAGGAGATTCAATTCAGCCAGAGATGCCTTTGAATATGCATGTATCAGATATCAACGACTGCAAATATACATTCGGGGTAGTGTACACTGGGGGACTATTCATAGGTACAATAAGACTTAGTGTAGTCTACTATTTATTTTAGCATTGTGAATTTGCACTTGGTCACTTTGAGCTGGAGAATTCTACTTTGAGCTGATTTGGCTGATGGTACTGTGTTTGAATAACATCTTTCAGTTACAAACACAAAACAAAAGAATATACAGTACTGTATACAATATCACCAGTCAGTCAGCTTAAAGCAGAGATCTCAAGCTCAAAGCAACCAAGTGTAACTTGCCAGATTAAAAAATATACAGACTATAGTTAATATTGTAATACAGTAGTACTAACACTAGACCATCAATGACTAAAAACTATTAGGTACCGGTTGCTACAATAGGGAAATTGCAAATGTACAGTAAATTCTTGATAATATTTTAGTAGCACCTAGTGGGATATGCTGTAAACAAAATACATATAAACTTTATGTTTATGGTGACCAGGGAAAAATTATGTAGATGTGAATGTGCTGATAGGTGAGGTGGAGGGTATGTTTGATCATTATCTGGTGGAGGGGATGCTGAGAGTAAGGAGTTACAGGAGAATGCGAGACAAGCGTGAAGTAAGAGAGGTAATAAAAGCTAGTGAGTTAAAATGTAAAACTTGCAAACTAAACAAACCAAAATTGGGACAAGGACAATATAAAGTCAAATTAAATTATCAAAATCGCTATGTGGAAACAACGCTTACTAAAATGAAAATTATTAAATAAAAGAACACAATCCACCACATAGGGTGTACATCACTACATGAGCAAGTTAATCTGTTTCCCAAGCAAACCAATCGCACATATAACAACGCACTATCGTCACGTTAAAGGAAGTAGTCAAGTTTGGGAAGTCCGGGACGTTCTGGCAAATTTTACTAAACTCTGCATGAATAAAGAAACTACATGTTAAATGTCAAAATATTATTTAAAATCAAATTTGCAACATGACAAGACATTAACAATAGTAAAAAATACAAATATTGATAAGATATCTATACTATTACAAAATAATATATAAAATACAGTACAGCACTCACTAACGATAGTGCTATCGGGTAGGTACCTGTAAGCATAGCATGCCTAAAGAAAAGTTCAAAAGAGAGGGAGTACTGTACAAGGAAAGACTAAATGAAAAATGGATGGAAGTGAGAGAAGTAGAGGATGAATGGAAACAGTTTAAGGAAGGAGTGAAAGCAAGTGCAGAGGAAGTATGGTAAAAGGAAAGTAGGAGGCAGAGGTATCGGAAAGTGAAGCGAGTGGTGGAATGATACAGTGAGAAAGACAGCTGAGGAAAAGAGACAGTGGTTTGAGAGGGTTTTACAGGATGGTAGTGTTGAAGTGTTGGACACTGACAATCCCAATGGGATCTTCAACCTAACTAGGCGAGTTAAAAATGACAGTAGGGATATTATAGGTGAACAGTGTGTTAGAAACGATAATGGGAAGATTGAGTATGCAGAAAATGAAATCAGGGAAGCATGGAAGGTACACTATGAATGATTGCTAAATGTAGAGTTTGAATGGGATAAGGAACAGCTTAGTATCGAAAAACCAATATCTGGGCCCCCTCTGATAGCACCAGCTGTAGTGAGTGACGCAATCAATAAAATGAAGGACAGTAAAGCTCCAGGTTGCTCCGACATTGTCGCTGAGATGATAAAAGCCTCAGGGGAGACTGGTGTTGTTGTTGTTGTTGTTGTTCCCTAAGCTGCCTGGCTGAACAGCCCCGAGTCCCCAAGGAAGGCCATGGCCACGGTCGGGCTTTCCCACAGAGCTCTCAAAGAGTGTAAATTGTGTTGTTGGCATAAGTGGTTGTGTGAAATGCAGTCTTCTATGATGTGTTTAATGGTATGGGGTGCTGTGTTACAACCCGGGCAGGTGTCGACGACGGAGTCATCCAGTCTCTTCTGATAGCTCAGAAGAGCCGGATGGTGTCCGCATCTCAGCCTGGCCAGGTGGACTCTGTCCTCGCGAGGAAGGGAGGATTCAGAAGGATGGATTTCGGGAGGTCGTGCTTGCAGCTGCGTGTTGTCTATGAGTGAGTGGATGGAACGGCGAGTGATATGAGTATGGATGTGCTTCCGGAAGTTGGTTTGGGGTGGGCAGGGAGGGAGAGAAGACAGTATTTGTGTGTGATAGCATGTGCTGGGTATTGTTTTGATATTTCTTGGTGTCTGTGGGTGTGTTGTCATGTAGTGTAGTGGGTGGTGTTGATTCGTGGAGGCTGCTGCTAGGAATTGTGTGCCTCTCATGTCTAGATTATCTTTGACTTTGAGGACTGGTTTCTTGATGTAGGTGATCTGTGGGTGTCGTAGCTGTGCATCCTGTGATGATTTTCAGGGCTTTATTTTGAATAGTCTGTAAGGTCTTATGATGTGTTTCAGCTAGGTTAGAAGCCCAGGCCGGGCTTGCGTATTCCATAACTGATCTTATGTATTGTTTGTAGACTGGTGGTGGTTTCTTTGTTGTGTCCAAATTTTGTGTGGGCAAGTGATCTGAGGGCGTTATGTCTGGGTGCCAGTTTCTTTTTCGTGTTTGTGGTGTGCTGTTTGAATGTAATTTGGGTGTCGTATGTTACTCCTAGGATTTTGTGTGTGTGTGTGTTTTTTAACAGCTTGCCATACATTTGTGCCTTTCTTTGTTTTTTTAACAGCTTGCCATACATTTGTGCCTTTCTTTGATTTTTAACAGCTTGCCATACATTTGTGCCTTTCTTTGTTTTTTAACAGCTTGCCATACATTTGTGCCATTCTTTGTTTTTTAACAGCTTGCCATACATTTGTGCATTTTTTTTAACAGCTTGCCACACATTTGTGCCTTTCTTTGTTTTTTAACAGCTTGCCATACATTTGTGCCTTTCTTTGTTTTTTAACAGCTTGCCATACATTTGTGCCTTTTTTTTTAACAGCTTGCCACACATTTGTGCCTTTTTTGTTTTTTAACAGCTTGCCACACAATTGTGCCTTTCTTTGTTTTAACAGCTTGCCATACATTTGTGCCTTTCTTTGTTTTAACAGCTTGCGGTTACACACAAAGCTTCCAGCTGGAACTGTATCCCTTGATATTAGACCATTATCACTTGGATGGTTAAGTGAGCAAGTGATGGGCGATGAAGGCAAGCATTATATGTTGCAAGGTAAGTACTATACTGATTGCCTTTCTGTGTACAGAGTACATAATACAGTATTAGCTTAATATATGCAGTGGTAGAGTTTTATATTTATTATGGATTACCATTTTAAGAATTATATATGGATATAAATATATGGCAGAGAAAAATTGGTTTCTTGGCTAACATAACACTGCAGAAGGTAAGTCAGCTGAAAAGGTAGAAGAAAGATATATTGGATGACTGCAAATGAATACAGGGTAGTGCTTTTACGGTTTACCCATGTATAAAAGGAAAAGCAAAACAGAAATGCAAGTACAGTAGTAGTAGTAAGGGAGAAATGGAGTACGGGAGTGAGAAAAAAAGTGATGAAGAAGGGACGAGGGAAGAAAGAAGTGGAAGAGGAGGAAGGGGGTGAGAGAAAGGAAAAATACAGTGATGAAGGGCTGGGGTAAGGGGGAGAAGACAAGAGAGTGAGGGAGAAAGGGAAGGAAAATGGAGTGAGGGAAGTGGAAAAGATTAAAAGAAAGGAAGGGGAGGGAGGGAGAATTGGGAGGAGTGAGGGAGGGGTAAGATATTGAGGAATGAGGGGAGAGGGGTAAGAGAGTAAGAAGGGGAAGGGGTAAGGGGTAGAGAAGGAAACGAGATTAAGAGGGATGGAGGGGAGGGGTAAAGAAATATAGACATATTCAATCATGTAAGGGATAAGAAAATTAGGAATAATGGAAGGGAAAGTGGAGGAGAATGAAGGGGGAAGGGAAGGAGAAAGAAGTAGGGGACCACCTAGGAAATAGTGACCACAATTCTGTGTATTTTAATATACAATGGAAAGGTAATACCAGAGAGAATACAACATTAATACCTGACTTTAGAAAAGCCAATTATGGTGGGTTAAGAAGAGCCCTATTAGCGGACCCTATGGTCAAAAAATTAAGTCGATCCAGGTGTCCAAATGAGTGTACCCCTTCTCAGGCACCTGTCATCTTAAGTCAGGAAGAGACGTCAACCTTGGTAGATACATACGATAATTTTATCAAGTCAGTATTCAATGCACAAAATAAATACATCCCCAAAAGAAAATTTAGATCAACACAGAACCAACCCAAATGGATGAATAATAGACTATTAGATCTTCTAGGACAAAAGAGAGGAATATATAGAAAAATTAGAAAAGGCGAAATTCACCTACTTGCTTACTATCAGAATCTATCAAGACAGGTAAAAAAGGATATTAGGAAAGAAAAAAGAAATTATGAAATTAAGGTTGCCAATGACTCAAAAAATAATCCTAAAGCTTTTTACCAACTATATAAATCCAAGGTTAGAGATGTAATTGGTCCCCTTAAAACTTCGATAGGAGAAATGACAGAAGGTGATTTAGAAATGTGCAGTACATTAAATAGTCAATTTCTTTCCGTTTTCACTAATGAAAATTTGGCACAGTTTCCAGAAGTCCGTAAGGTATATAGCGATAGTATAGAAAATAGGTTGTTGTTGTTGTTGTTCCCTAAGCTGCCTGGCCGAACAGCCCCGAGTCCCTGAGAAAGGCCATGGCCACGATCGGGCTTTCCCACAGAGCTCTCATTGAGTGTAGATTGTGTTGTTGGCGTAAGTGGTTGTGTGAAATGCAGTCTTCTATGATGTGTTTAATGGTATGGGGTGCTGTGTTACATCCCGGGCAGGCGTCGACAACGGAGTCATCCAGTCTCTTCTGATAGCTCAGGAGAGCTGGATGGTGTCCGCATCTCAGCCTGGCCAGGTGGACTCTGTCCTCGCGAGGAAGGGAGGATTCGGAAGGATGGATTTCGGGAGGTCGTGAAAATAGGTTATAGAAAATAGGTTAAGTACGGTTACTATAAGTAGAAATGATGTGCTTAAGGAAATTGACAGACTGAAACCTCATAAATCGCCTGGTCCTGATGAGGTATATGCTAGAGTATTAAAAGAATGTAGGGATGAGTTAAGTTACCCATTAACATTTTTATTTAACAAGTCATTGGAGACAGGTATAGTTCCAGAAGCTTGGAAGCTTGCAAACGTAGTTCCGATCTTCAAAAAAGGTGACAAATCAATAGCATCCAATTACCGTCCCATTAGTCTTACATCAATCATAGGAAAGTTACTAGAGTCAATTATTGCTAGTAAAATTAGAAACCACTTAGATACATTTAATTTAATAAATTCTTCTCAGCATGGATTCACTCAGGGACGTTCTTGCCTTACTAATTTGCTTAGTTTTTTCTCAGAGGTATATGAAGCAGTAGATAATGACAAGTCATATGATATAATATATTTAGATTTCAGTAAAGCTTTCGACAGAGTCCCCCATGAGAGATTGATGAGAAAGGTTGAGGCGCATGGAATAGGTGGGGCGTTGTTGGGATGGATTAGGTCATGGCTAATTGGTAGGAAGCAGAGAGTCAGCATAAATGGTACGAAGTCAGAATGGGGAGCAGTCAAAAGTGGTGTCCCCCAGGGATCTGTATTAGGTCCTCTGTTGTTTGTTATATACATAAATGACCTTGATTTAGGTATAACTAGTAGGATAAGTAAATTTGCAGACGATACCAAAATGGGGAGAACAATTGATTCAGATAGAGATATAGAGTGCCTCCAAAGGGATCTAGATACCTTACACGAATGGTCAGTAAATTGGCAGATGAAGTTTAACATTGACAAATGCAAGGTATTAAAGATAGGGAAGATGCATACAAATGTTAAATATAAACTAGCTAATGTGGAATTAGAAAACTCGAATTGTGAGAAAGATCTAGGTGTGTTTGTTAGCAATGATTTGAAGCCTAGACAACAGTGTATAAGCGTTCGAAACAAGGCAAACAGGATTCTCGGGTTCATCTCAAGGAGTGTGAGTAACAGAACTGCTGATGTTATCTTAAAACTTTACTTGTCATTAGTGAGACCCCATATGGATTATGCTGTTCAATTTTGGTGTCCTTATTACAGAATGGACATAGATTCATTGGAGAGAGTACAACGTAGAATGACAAAAATGATCCATAATATTAGAAATCTTCCGTATAAAGAAAGGTTGAAGAAATTAGGCTTACATTCGTTAGAGAGACGCAGAGTTAGAGGGGATATGATAGAGGTGTTCAAGTGGGTTAGTGGGATTAACAAAGGGGACATGACAAATGTACTAAAGCTCAGTGATAGCGAAAGAACTCGTACCAATGGTTTCAAATTAGATAAATTTCGTTTCAGAAAAGATATAGGCAAATATTGGTTTGGTAACAGAGTTGTAGATGGGTGGAATGGACTACCAAGTGCTATAGTGGGATTAAAAACGATAGGGAGCTTTAAGATAAAATTGGATAAGCGTATGGACGAGAAGGGTTGGGTGTGAAGGGGGATCAGCAGGGTTGGGCCAATCAGCGCTCTGCAGACCCCCGTAATCCTGCGTTAATCTCTAACCGTTTTGGTAAGATGATCCTCAGGGTATTAGAGTATTGAGCCTATAATTGGGCTTTGTAATTGGGGTTGTGTGGGACAGGGATCTGCCTTGCTTAGGCCAATCGGCTTTCTGCAGACTCCCATTTTCTTATGTTCTTATGTTCTTAAGTGGGAAGGGAAGGAGAATGAAGGGTAAGGGGGAGGAATGGAAGGGAGAAGGGGAAGGGGTGGAGAATGAAGGTGGAAGGGGAGAATAATGGAGAGAGAAGGGAGAAGGGGTAAGGTGGGGAGAATGAAGGGGAAGGGGGGGGGGGGGAGGATGAAGGGTAAGGGATAGAGAAGAGGGCAGAATAAGGGGTAAGGGAGCAAGAAGGGGGAGGGGGTAATTATGGGCATGGGGTAGAGTGAGGGAGAGACAAATATTTGAAGAAATGGGGACGGGAGTTTGGGAAAGGAGGAAGATAGGGAGGGTAATTACCTAGCTAGCCTTTTTTAACCATATCGTTTTATTTACTTTTGTTATTTATTTATTGTTGTCGCCTTGCATGCTGGTAAAAGTGAAGATTATTGCATTGTGCACTCCTGTGTAACACTTGGACAATATTCAAGATATCTTTAGAATGTATGAATGGATTTTGACGAAAGAAAGGTTTGTATCTTCATTTAGATATTTGTTTCCAAGGTATATAGTTTTTGACCAAAATAACATTGAGCCAAAATGTCTACTGACCAAAACTAAAATGGCCCCATACTAAAAAAGGCCTGCACATGTATTGTGGTCATGTTGATGTTGTTCTTATTGCTGCTGTTGTTATTATTGCAGTTGTTATGTTGTTATTTGTCTTGTGACTTTGCTGTAGGATGTAAAGGGGGGGGGGGGGAAGCAATGTTTAAATTACTCAATTATTTTGAATTCTCTATTTACAATTTTAACTTGTTAAATGCCGAAATCACCTCCCGAAAATGTGTTTGCGGAGCTATCCCGAGAAGGGATTTGAACCCGGGTCCCGAGGCGAACACCTTACCACGAGTCCAATAAACAAGGTGCCTCACTTGGTCTGGCAGCTCAAGTATATTTCCGTATCTAATTTTCCGTTAGGCTATTGCCACAATGTTAATGGCATTACAAGGAGATAATTACAGTGCAGGCGATATTCAATATATTGAATCACACGTCGTAATGCCCTGTGTCATTGTTGGTAGTGTATAATTCAGCAACCTGTACCTCCATTAATCACCTGGGTACACAACGCTCGATTCTTGTCAGGCTTTACTGTTGTCACTTTCGCTTCTACCTGGCGTTGGTGAGAGTCCCTTAACCCCTTCACCACCATTACGTAATTTTCATCATATTCTGGTTACCATTAGATTGTATTTTGTTTATAATTTACTTTACGACTCAAATGGGTAAATTCCATCTCAATAAACCTTCTTAATAATATAGGTCCTTCTTAAGCTGCATAAAATCATCTAATTTTAGCCAGAATCAATGGTAAGAAGGCATCATGGTGCTAAAGGGGTTAACCCTTAGAAGATTATGACGCGTGTTGACAGTTTATTCTGGCTATTATTAGACGATTTTATACTGATTAGAAAGGATTTTGGGGAATTAAAAGGGTATATACTATCTCTATTAACCCTTTGACTTCCATATACCCTTCCTAATTTGAATAAAATCGTCTAATACTAGCCAGAAAAGGAGGGCTGTAGAGAAGCTTGAGTGCTTGGCTTGATGAAGATATGTGTTGCTTTGATGGTTTAAATTATCCAAATTACCGCCGGACGATTTTGACACACTATAATTTTGCCCTTTCCAGATCTATCTATCTATCTATCTATATTAGGACAATTAGGACAATTAGGACAAGAGACTGAAACTGCACTTATGTGTGGAACACTCAGTCTTAAAATTTTATGTATGTTTTATGTATATGCTCAGGCCCAATCCCCATTTTGGGGGTAGCCGACTCAAGACCGAGAAAGAACAGGGAAAACACAAAAACAACATAAAACAACAAATTTTCCTTTCCAAATATCCTTTCCAGATACTATCACACATTTCCTTTCTGTTTTCTGGCTATTATTAGACGATTTTATTCAGATTGGGAAGGGTATATGGAAATCGGAGGGTTAATGGAGATAGTATTTACCCTTTATAATTCCCACAGATCCTTCGTTAGCTGTATGAAATCGTCTAATGATAGCCAGAATAAACTGTCAAAACGCGTCAAAGGGTTAAACATTCAATAATTCATAAAGGGTTAAACATTCAATAATTCATAAAGGGTTAAACATTCAATAATTCATAAAGGTAAACATTCAATAATTCATAAAGGGTTAAACATTCAATAATCATAAAGGGTTAAACATTCAATAATTCATAAAGGGTTAAACATTCAATAATTCATAAAGGGTTAAACATTCAATAATTCATAAAGGGTTAAACATTCAATAATTCATAAAGGGTTAAACATTCAATAATTCATAAAGGGTTAAACATTCAATAATTCATAAAGGGTTAAACATTCAATAATTCATAGAGTGTTTAACATGCAATAATTCATAAGGGTTAAACATTCAATAATTCATAAAGGGTTAAACATTCAATAATTCATAAAGGGTTAAACATTCAATAATTCATAAAGGGTTAAACATTCAATAATTCATACAAGATGATTACCCCTTTCAGTACGGTATCTCCAAGTGTTTTGTTTATTCAGTTTAGGAAAGACCTAGAGGAATCAAAGGGGTAAACACTGAACTGAATAGCCCTCTGACTCTCTCGGGCATCTTCAGCTTCGTTAAAATTGTTTGATAATAGCTTGAAGAACGTGGTTAGAAAGGCGTGTTTGTTTATGTTAATGTGTCTGTGTGTGATATTGTGTGTGTGTGTGTGTGTTTAATATTGTTTTTTGTGTGTGTAATATTGTGTTTTGTGTGTGTTTGTGTGTGTAAGGTTGTGTTTTGTTGTGTTTTATTGTGTGTGTGTGTGTGTGTATAGATATTGTGTATGTATGTGTTAGCATACGGAAGGGTGTCTATAGGGTTATGGAGAGGCCTTGGGTTGGTTGATTTATGCAGTAGGTTCGATCCCTGGGTGCGGGTCATACAGTATTATATGGGGTGGGTGTGTGTGTGAGACAGACAGACAGACAGACAGATTCACCACTATCAGGCCATTATTGCAACAGGGGTAACCCATTTGTAACTCACCAACTTCGTACATACTCCTTGCTACACAGTCTATTTATATAACATGCGGTGTATCCATTAAATAATCGCATTTTTTAACGTATTCTAATTAACCTTGGACGTTTATATGCAACTGAGTCAAGAAATAAGTTATGTCCCACCTAGGTCACATTTTAATTCATTTGTAGCACCAACATCTTACATAATTCTTACATAATCCTTGCTACAGAGTCTATTTATATAACAATCGGTGTACAATGGCCTCAAGACAAAAGTTATGTTCCTCCTACGTAACAATTTAAGGGAGCCCACCTCGCTTTTTTGTTCCCTTTCTCTCCCTCTCTTTGGCTTGTATCCATTCGGCCCCATTCAGCCTACTGTTTTAAGACGTTTACCCCCATCCAGGTGTCAATATTTTCCTGGCGAGCGGTAACGAGCCAGCATATATATATTTTTGTTTTGACAGCCAGCTAAATTTGTACATTTTTCGATAGAAAAAAATCTCCGGCAAAGCCGGATTTCTCCATTCAATGCTGGCTCGCTATCGCTCGCCAGTAAGAAATCGTCACCTGGATGGGGATAAACGTCTTAAAACAGTTGGATGAATGGGGCCGAATGGATACAAGCTATGGAAAGAGAGAAAAGGAAAACAAGATAAAAAAAAAACGCTGACCCCCCTTAACCCATTTGTATCTCACCGACTTCATACAATCATGTAATGTTTACTACATAGTCTGTTTATGAAGCATTGGGTGTACAGTTGCCTCAAGAGAATCAAATACTGTCCCTCCTACGTTACATGTTAACCCTTTTGGATCTCACCTTCATCATACATAATCCTTGCTATACATTGTGGTTTGTGTATGAAACATGCGGTTTACAGTTGCTTAAAGAAAAAAGGTCCTGCCCTTCCTTCGTAACACATTAGGTACACAGTCAATATTAACAGTTTGCTGAAAGCCTTGATGATAGTGTGTGTTTGTGTGTGTGTGTAATATTGTTTATTGTGCATTTGTGTGTGTAATGTTGTGTTTTGTTGTGTGTGTGTGTAATATTGTGTTGTGTGTATGTGTGTACTTCTGTGTGTAGTGTGTGTGTGACGCACTGGTATTGAAGATACATTTAGGGGAGCTTTTCATCAAAGATTTTTTTTTTCTGGAACCCCTTCTCCCACATGTTTAGTCCCATTAGTTTGGAGATTTTCAGACCTTCGCCCCATTAGTTTCGGAATTTTAAGACCTTTCGACACATTTTTGTCTTTTTTAAGACCTTTTGTGCCATTTAGGTGTTGAGGTATTTGTTTGTTTTCCTGGCGAGCGATAGCGAGCCTGTAATTTAAGAGGAACTGGCCTTGGGCCAGGATAGTTTTCTACCGAACAATGTATACACTTATCTTGAAGGGGGTTCTTAGGGGTAATTTGTTAAGCTTGATGGAGGTCTAGTGAGCAAACTAAAAACCTCCCCTTAAGTTTGGGTAGAATCTGTGGGTTAATTGGGAACGTTGTTTGTCTTCACTACTTGGTTTCTAAATGCCCTCCCTAAGCTGCTTAGAAGCGTTTAGTGTCAGCCAGAGTAAAATGCACATTGAAGAGCATTGCAACAGTGAGCATTGCAACATAGTGGTGGGGGAGATAAAGTAATTGATATTACTTCCTCTCTCTCTCTCTCTCTCTTATTATTATTTTTTTTTCTTTGGGGGGGGGGGACTACCTTTTATTAATGGACTATACACATACACATACACATTTTACGGTATAAGGCAATATATACATTACTAGGATAATTAAACACCAGAGCAACAATGTTTCCTGCATAGTTTAATTATGTGCCAATAACAATGTTTTATGTTAGTTTATGGATCCAGTTGCCAATGACGATATTTTGTCAGAATTAAAACCAATGGTAATATTTTACATATTATTGAATTACACACTCTAATAACTATTTTTTGAGCAATTAATAATATTAATATTTTTGCAATTCAATAAGATTCTGTAAAGTAATAAGCATAATTATAATACCAGCAATGATATAATATGCATTATATATATATATATATATATATACAGTATATATATATATATATATATATATATATATATATATATATATATATATATATATATATACAATTAAGTACCTTAATAAAAAAAAAATCTTCATATTTTATTCCTTATCTTTCAACATATCACAATAAGACTGGACTATTTGAACCCATTCGATATCATGACGCAATTCTTATTTTTGCTGACTATACCCTGTTCCAAATATGAAGGCCTAAACTCTTTAACATTAACCCCTATTGTTCATAATTTATTTTTAGTTTCCTCCCTAGACCTCCATCAAGCATAAACAAAAACTCACCCAAGATCCTTCTTCAAGATACATTTTTAAATTTTTCGATAGAAAAATGTTCCGGCCTATTACAGGCTCCCTATCGCTCTTCATGAATAGTCGACACCCAAATGACACGAAATGGCTTTATATTGACGAATAAATGTGGCGAAAGGTCTTAAAATCGCCAAACTAATGGGCCGAACGTCTTAAATTATGAAAACCAATGTGATGAGGAAGAAGGGGCTCGAGAAAAACGAACCAAGTTCACTCGACTTTGTTATACCTCATTATTTATGCCTTGTAAATCACACATTGTCCAAAACGATGACAACTAATTGGTTCATTTAAACGATGACAACTAATTGGTTCATTTAAACGATGACAACTAATTGGTTAATTTAAACGATGACAACTAATTGGTTCATTTAAACGATGACAACTAATTGGTTCAAACTAATCCCTCAAACCAAACTCAAACCAAATCCCTCCTCCCCCCAAATGATAACACAACAGAAATACAATCAATTAAAATACGCACTGGCAACAAATCCAACATAACCATCATAAACACATACATCCCTCCCCAAACATCCCCTACAGTACCAAATGAATACAGACCACACTTACAACACATCACAAACACCCCACACATCATCCTGGGTGGTGACTTCAATGCCAAGACGTCGGCCTGGTTTGTCGACAACCCCGACACAGACAGAGGGCTGGTACTACAAAACCAAACAGATAACCTCATCATCCTTAACGACATCCATCAACATACCCATATTCCTCACCAAGCCCTCTATAACCCATCATCTCCAGACATCACCTTTTGCTCCCCAGAACTCGCCCCCACAACATCCTGGAGGGTGGTCAGAACCTTAGGCTCTGACCACCTCCCGATCATTATCACCACCAAAAACAGACTCACCCCAGCTAGCCACAAACACACATACACCAATTATAAAAGAGCTAACTGGGAAGCATTTACAAATGAGACAGAACAACACTTCACAACTCTAAACAGTACACCCATCACTAACATCAACAATGCTGTACACATACTCAATAAAACTATCCAAAACGCTGACAAGAAACACATTCCAAGAGGTAACAGAAAAAGACACAACCCCAACTTCACACCAGAAATTCAAAACCTCATCAGACAACGCGACACACTGAAACACTCCCCAGCACCCACACACAAGACATCACACAACAAATTCAAGCACTCAACACCCAAACTAACAACAAAATACAAGAACAACAAAAACTAAATTGGAATAACTTCCTACAAACACTTGATCACAAAACAAACCCCAAAAAACTCTACAAAACACTAAACAGCATCACACTTTCCAACAGCAACACAACACAATCACATGCTGCAATCACAACAACAGACTCTACTCCTTCATGTAAACAACAAGCAAACACTCTCATCAATCACTTCTCACATGTCAGCCACCTAAAACCTCACAAAGATGACCGACGTGTCATCCGACGTAAGAGACAATTCCCCACAGACCCTGACTATACACCCTTCACCAATCACCAGACAAAGCATATCATCAACAATCTCAAGCACTCACCCGCCTGTGGCCTAGACAACATAAGCAACATACACCTCAGACACCTGGGACCACAAGGCATACAAACACTCACTAACATATCAAACTACAGCTATTCACACAACACAATACCAGACATTTGGAAGCATGGTATCATCATCACATTCCCCAAACCCAACAAAGACCCACGCTACCCTCCTCGCACCGCCCCATCACACTCCTTTGCTCCCCCTCCAAAGTCATGGAACGCCTAGTATTACAACTAATTACACCCGACCTACCCCTAGCTCCAACACAACATGGCTTTAGGCCACTGCACTCCACAAACACTCTTCTCACAGACCTTACACAAAGAGCTTTTGACGGCATCAACTCAGCTAGACCACCACACAGATCACTATTAGCCACACTCGACATTAGTAAAGCCTTCGATGCCATCCCAACGCCACAACCTAACAAACAAAATCTACAACACAAACATGCACAACAACACAAAAAGGTGGCTGGCCAACTTCCTAGCAGGCAGATGTGCACACGTATCTTTTGCCGGTCAGTCATCTAAAATCAGAAACTTTCCAAACGGAGTCCCACAAGGATCCGTCCTATCGCCCGCACTCTTCAATCTGTACATGCACGATATAACTACACCCAATACTCCCCAAATAAACTTAGCCTCCTATGCAGATGACATAACACTCACATGCACACACCATGACCCAGAGAGAGCAACAGATCTCCTTCAACCCTATCTCAACACACTACATGGCTGGTGCACTACAAACAGACTTAATCTAGCCCCAGCCAAATCCACCGCAACCCTGCTCACAAGCTGGACAGGTGAACACGAATACATCCCTCAACTCACCATAAACAACACACCCCTAACACATACACACACACCCAAAATCCTAGGAGTAACATATGATACTCATATGGCATTCAAACAGCACACCACAAACATTAAAAAGAAACTGACACCCAGACTTAACGCCCTCAGGTCACTTGCTCACACAAAATTTGGACACAACAAAGAAACTACCACCACAGTATATAAACAATACATAAGATCAGTAATGGAATACGCAAGCCCAGCCTGGGCTTCTAACCTAGCTGAAACACATCATAAGACCTTACAGACTATTCAAAACAAAGCCCTGAAGATCATTACAGGCTGCACAGCTACTACACCCACAGATCATCTACATCAAGAAACAAAAATCCTCAAAGTCAAAGACCATCTGGACATGAGAGGCACTCAATTCCTGGCAACAGCCTCCACGAACCAAGACCACCCACTAAACTACATGGCAACACACCCACAGACACCAGAAATATCAAAACAACACCCAGCACACGGTATCACACACAATTATTGTCCTCTCTCCCTCCCTGCCCACCCCGAACCAACTTCCAGAAGCACATCCATACTCATATCTCTCGCCAATCCATCCACTCACTCACAGACAACACACAGCTGCATGCACGACCTCCCGAAATCCATCCTTCCGAATCCTCCCTCCCTCGCGAGGACAGAGTCCACCTGGCCAGGCTGAGATGCGGACACCATCCAGCTCTCCTGAGCTATCAGAAGAGACTGGATGACTCCGTTGTCGACGCCTGCCCGGGATGTAACACAGCACCCCATACCATTAAACACATCATAGAAGACTGCATTTCACACAACCACTTACGCCAACAACACAACCTACACTCAATGAGAGCTCTGTGGGAAAGCCCGATCGTGGCCATGGCCTTCCTCAGGGACTCGGGGCTGTTCGGCCAGGCAGCTTAGGGAACAACAACAACAACAACAACAACAACAACTAATTGGTTCATTTAAACGATGACAACTAATTGGTTCATTTAAACGATGACAACTAATTGGTTCATTTAAACGATGACAACTAATTGGTTCATTTAAAGTTCATAAATTTAAAGTCTTGAGTTTCTGGAAATTTACTACACATTTTAGGGTTTTTTCTGGCCCCTTTCTCCCTTATGTTTAGTCCCATTGGTATTAAGATATTAAGACGTTCGCCTCATTGGTTTGGCGACTTTAAGATATTTCACTGCATTTCTTTGTACATTTTAAGACCTTTGGTGTCGATTTTGATCCTGGTACATTCATTGCATTGGATTTTGAGTGGATTTATATATATATATATATTGATTTAATTATTATGTTCTCTCCACTAACCAACTTTACTCCTAAACTCGATTAATGAAATTAACAAATATCAAGCGCTGGTATTGTTAGGATTCACCATTGCCATTATCATTATACAGGGTTATATCATAAGTATATACAGTATATATATTAGTTTGTCAGGGTAATGTATACTCGCCAATATTTTTGCTCCTGCAGGTTTTAAGATCAATATATTACCTTAATCAGTGCACAAATAATATATTAGGTGAGTGATATAATGGTTTGCCACAGAAAATAGAAAACGAAATAGAAAACGAGTGAGAATCGATGAGTGTATTATTTACACTTTATGTATAGATGGATAAATAGCTATTTACATGACAAGATAACATTATGGCCATGATTAATACACACACACACACACACACACACACACACACACACACACACACACACACATGCTGTATAATCTCTCTCTCTCTCTCTCTCTCTCTCTACTTTATATATATATATATATATATATATATATATATATATATATATATATATATGAAGAGAGAGTGTTGGGACTCTTTCTTTTACGTACATAAATAATGTATAATAATATATAACAGTAGGCCTACAGTACTCTTTATTATAGTAATATATAAACCTTAAGTGTCAAGATAGCAAATATACATGCATAAATACCGTATAGGCTCAGTACTATATATATTTGTTTATGGCACCATGTTTGAAACCTATTTAACCACATGCGACTTTCAAGCTATAAAGAAGTTGGAGCCGTAAACATTGCTATTAAACCGAAATGCAATTATAGTGTAGGTTTCTGATGGATAGGAAGCTGTTGAATTTGATTATATGTATCTATGCATGTATTCCAACCGTATTTCAGCGAATAATTCGGCTAACTATCGATGTATACAGCTCCAACTTCCTTATATTCTGAAACTCATGGTCAATTATCCCCGAACTCGTAGTTGTTGTGGTTCTATGACCACATTAAAAGGTATATATGATCATTGGGTATAGTGCTAGTGATTTACCTTTCTAACTGGTGTAAGGTTGGTTTATTACCACCAATATACCTTTAACCCCTTCAACACGATGACGACTTTTTTTACATACCATTCTGGATAACATTAGATTATTGCACGCAGTTTAAGATGGATTGTGATACATAGAGGGTTTATGTAGAGAGTATGTTCACCTTTGAGTCATGGAGGTAAAATATAAGCTAAAGAGAATCGTCTAATGGTAACCAGAACAATAGGAAAAGTATGTCATGGTGTTGAAGGGGTAGATTACTACGGACACTTTATATATCATCTTTATACTCATATTTTGTTTAGAGTTTAAGGCATAGTCAAAATTAATAGTTCGCCGACATCAAACTGTACTTTTAGGATACTATGTCCTCTCTTTATCAGTCATTATGTTATACAAATAAAGTTGACGTTTAGAGCCGCGGTGGTCGATTGGAGAGCACGCTCACGTGTGAATCTGCTTGATCTGGGTTCGATCCCAGCCAAGGCGGACTATTTAGTGGGTGTGGTAGTACGTCCTAGCATGCTTCACATGCTCGCACCCAGTTGGGGGACACCTCGACGACTTATACATACTAATGAACACACACAACAAAGCCACTCCAACAGCTTCCTCTGTCTACAACTCCTCTTCTCTGCTGTTTACACTTTCCCAGCCGTATGGTCCTAGTGTACTGTCTGATGGCGTAATGGGATTCGAAATGTAAGAGAATGAATATAAACACCAGGGGTGCGTTTGTAGACAGTAAACAAAAAGCCCAAATTTTCTGTTGGTGACCGGCCTACCTCAAACCCCAGGACCGCTCTGCCTAGGTTTAAGGGACTATTATCTGGACCCTGGCTCTACCAATGGCTTGTAAACAGAGCTGCGTGGTTACCATGGTAACAGGTAATAAGAGAAACGAATAATGAAGGAAAACGTGCACAATCTAAAACTTAGGGTGGACTATAATACACAAGAGGGTACTTTCCAACTCCTCCACCGCTATCCATTTTCAGTAAAGATAGCGCCGGGCAGCATCCAATAGTGTTCATCCAGGGCTTTGTTTTGGACCTGGGGGGTTCTTTGGTCACGTGGTCCCTGTACCACCCTCTGCACCCCACCCATGTCATCATCATCATCACCACCACCCACGCCCATTCTGTTCATCCCACCCACACCTGTTCTAGTTATCCCACCCATTCCATCCTCTCCACCCATTCTGTTCATCCCACCCACAGCTGTTCTAGTCATTCCACCTTTGTTGCCCATTCCACCTATTCTATTCAGACGATTTTCCTGCATTCGGTTCGTTCCATAACTATCCACTACCCCTGTACTCATACCTACTACCTCTGTATCGACTCTACTACCCATACCTGTACCCATTCTACTGCCCACAGCTGTATTCATTCCACTAGGACCATTAACCACAGCTGTATTCATTCCACTAACCGCAGCTGCATTCATTCCATCTCCTACCCCCGTTCTATCATTCCCTCCCATGTCACTCCACCCACCCACTCTCCTCATCCCTTCCATATCGCCCCTCCCACTCACCCTCTTTCCCCCCTCCCCCTCCACGCCCCCTCTGTTAAGCCCCTCCACGCCCCCTCTCCCTACGCCACATCTCTCCAGCACCGGGTGGAAGTTGAGGATCTGGGTCTCGCCGCTCTCCACCGCCTGGGAGGTCGGTTTACACACATAAGTTCGGTTCAGGAGGTCCCCGGGAGAGTCCATCACGCTCATGTCCATATCTGTGGGTTGAAAGAGAATGTTAACCCTCAAAGAGCGGTTATCTTATAGATCGTGTTACGTATCTTGATCCTCAAGTGGTTAACTCGATGAATCTAGATAGCACAGAGATATAATTTAAGGTATCAGTCAGCTGAAGGCAAAACAAAAGTATAATCTAATAAAATAATTTCCTGTTGTTGCTTCCTTTCCTTTTGGATCTTAGGACTTGGTATCCTTTATTGACTGATACTCTTTACTTATGAAAAATACTGAAACTAATTAAAGTCATGTAGTATTTATAAAGAATTATTATTTAACCGAAGCTTAGTAGGCTATGGTTATGAACCGAATAAGTTATAGCTAAAGAAGGACGATTAATTATAAAAAGTCTTGAAAGATAAATATTAAAGTAAGAATATTTCTGTCTCTTACCCTTTTTGAAATGAATAGATAGTTTTCTTCTATGTCCTTTTATTTATATATAATGTAATTATTCTTGGTTCTTGTCTTACGTTAATAGTATTATATTATTATTATCATCAGGAGTAATATCAAAGTCACATAAAAAGTTAGATATATATTTAATAATTAGTTAAATTTATTTCTTAACCACGTAACATTGAGGTTTGATTATGAGTAAATAAAGTTACAGGATCGTTTCATAGATTCGATTCAGGTCTCACTCAAATAATATGAAAAGCAAAATATAATATTTTGAAGCAAAAAAATGTTCTTCAGCTTAGAAAATCACTAGAAGTAATATTAACACAGCCATGTTAGTCTAAGGCGATATTACTAATACGAGACAATAGCATCACCGTACTAAGCACCATTAAGCAATGTAAGCTTAATTCAAAGAAAATGAAAGAACTCGTAAGTATTAATATAAAACAATAGTATTACTTTCATCATAACCCAATTACTTAAAGAGTTGCTTTAGTCCACAAGTTAGTCAACTAAAATAGTTAAGTACATAATAATAGCATTAACGTTAATTCCCAATAAATAGGTAAACACATAATAGTAGCGTTCACGTTAATTCGCAATTAAATAGTTAAGCACGTAATAGTAGCGTTCACGTTAATTCCCAATTAAATAGTTAAAACACATTACACACATTAAACACATCACGTTAATTCCCAATCACATATCTCACTAACCAACATAACAGAAGTGTTTACACCGAACACACTTAACACACATTTATATAATCTGACTGACAGTCACAATCCCATTATAATACTTCACCCCGTCTTCCTCCAGCTGCAAGTTCACCTTCCCCAACTCCAAATGAGACTGATTTGAATGCCCACAACTCGGGTCTTATATACCAAACAATGATGGCGTAGGAACGAATCAGGAGGCGGCGGGTGGTGCCGGCGCCAATCATAGCTCCTCGAATCACATAACAGGTGCGAGGTCCATTCACAGCTCCTGGCGTCGATCATACGTCATAGCATCGGTCATCGAGGTGTGAAGGCTAGCATGCTGGTATGGGGGGAGATGGTTTGCCCACTCGCTCGTTCGCTAGTCTGCTTCACCGTTTTGGGTAGTGGGCTCCTTCAACTCTAATTCTAACTTAAATTAACATACAGGGCTCCGTATGTCACACCTCCCCCCTAGAAAAGAGTTTAAGGAGTATAGTACATAATATTAAACATAATACATATAGATTCACCACCAGATTGGAAACAGCAAGATTATAATGAGGATATAATAAGGATATCACCCAAAGTAGGCAACGTCTCCAGGTACCACATCAGAACATAGCCGGAACGTAGCTGGAGCGTTATTCGAACTGCAAGGCATCTCACAGCTGAAGGCTTAAAAGCGCACTACAAAAGCATGATATTTACCTTGCTACAAGGGAGAGCTAATTGCCAAAATCCTCTCATTAAATTAAACTTACTGCTGTATGAGGCCAAACTGGTAAATGCAATCTTTGATCCGTGGCAGTGGGTAGGTATCGTTCTTTGTGACAGCATTGACTTTCCTATAGTCCCTACAAAACCCATGGCTCCCGTCTGGCTTCGGCACAAGTATGACCGGACTACTCCACTGGCTTAAGGCCCTTGTGATCAGCTGGTTTGAAAAAATTAAGTCAAGCTCGACCTGCAGTATACTCCTGCGTTGTGGCGAGACACGGTAGGGGGATAGTTTAATGGGAGTTGCATCCCCTACGTCGATGTCGTGCATGGCCAAAGAAGTGAGCCCTGGAGTATCACGGAACACATTGGGAGACTGAGATAAAACAGAGATTAGTTGGTTCGCTTGATCAGAGGGAAGATGACATAGTTTAGATGGTAATTCCCTCAAAGCCACTGAATTATACTGAAAGTTGGATAGGCTCCATGACAAGTCAAAGTCTGCATGGATACCTTCAGGCTCTGGAACAGTCTGTTGCGGGTCAGTAAGAGAACTGAAGACTTTGTCCGCACCAGGCTGCTCACAGGTCCTGACATTCACTGCCACAGTGGGAGAATCTGGAGGAGAGGAATCAGGGGACCTATGGTAGGGCTTCAACATATTTATATGGAATACTTGCGTGGGCTTTCTCCTGTCTGGGGTAGTTACTAGATAATCGGTAATGCTCACCCTCCGAATGATCTTATATGGGCCCCTGAACTTGGCAGATAATGGTTGGCCAAAAGGGGGAGCAGGACCAAAACCTCATCACCGGGCTGAAACTCCCTCTCACGGGCTTTTCTGTCATACCATTTCTTCATGGAGCTTTTAGCCACTGTCAAGTTTTGAGCGGCAAACTCACACGAGGATCTCAGCCGGGTTTTGAAATCTGAAACATATTTGAGGAGGTTTTGGTTCCCCTCCTGGCCAACTAGGCTATCCTGCAATAGTTGCAAAGGACCTCTTACCTGGTGACCGAAAACTAGCTCATTAGGGGAAAAACCCAGGGATTCAGTTGGAACCTCACGAGTAGCAAATAAAAGAAAAGGTACCCCTTATCCCACTCAACTCAACTCCGGTCTCTGTACAATACTTACGTAACATTCCCTTTAATGTCTGATGATATCGTTCGAGAACCCCTTGACTCTCTGGGTGGTAGGTGCTAGACTTTACATGCTCGATACCCAACTCCTTCAGGGACTGCTGGAAAATGTTAGAGGTAAAATTAGTTCCTTGATCACTTTGCACCTCATGGGGGAAACCCATTCTGGTGAAAAATTTGAGCAGTTCCTTGATTACAGTTGGAGCAGAGGTAGTCCTTAAGGGTATAGCCTCTGGGTAGCGAGTTGCCATGTCCATGATAGTTAATAAATAAATGTTACCTTGGGAAGTCTTAGGCAATGGGCCTACAATGTCCACTACCACCCGAGTAAAAGGATTCTCGAAAACGGGCAAGGGCACCAGAGGATGTACAGGCACCTTCTGATTGGGTTTTCCTGTCATCTGGCAAGTGTGACACACTCTACAACACTCCACTACATCTGCACGCATTCCTGGCCAGTAAAAGTGGGATCTGATTCTGTCTAGAGTTTTTCTCACACCTAGGTGTCCTGCCAATGGTATACAATGTGCCATTTCCATTATATCTTTACGACAAGGTTTGGGGACTACTACTTGATGGACGTCCCAAGCCCCGTCATCGATTGGTCTGTGTGGCGGTCTCCATCTTCGCCACAATACTCCTCCTTTGAGGTAGAAACATTCACCACCCTCCTTCTCACATTCCTCTTCACTCACGGACCTGGCAGCTAACTCCTTGCATTCACAATCATCTCTCTGTAGCTCTACCAGGCCACTAGGACAATTTGGAGGAGTTTCATGGTCATCAATAGGGTCAAGATGAGCCATAAAGGTGTCAGATAAATCCACCTCAGTCACATCATCAGGCACAGTTGGAGCATCATTTCACACTCGTCATCATCCCTTTCATCAACTCTTACATTCGGTACATTTCTGTCTGAGGGAACTGCTACTTGAGACATTGAAAGTTTGTCAGCACACACAGGGAAAACAGTTGGCAACCCTTGTAGAGCTCACCGGTTAGTGGCTCGTTAACAGGGGAAAGTGACAAAATGGGGTCTGGTCGGACCTTCTCACC
Source organism: Paralithodes platypus (assembly GCA_032716605.1). Taxonomy (NCBI): domain Eukaryota; kingdom Metazoa; phylum Arthropoda; class Malacostraca; order Decapoda; family Lithodidae; genus Paralithodes; species Paralithodes platypus. Next base: position 25,639,878 of record CM064517.1, read on the forward strand.
TGCTACATCATTCCCCAAAAGGAGTGTTACCCAGGCACAGGGATATCTTGAGACCTACACAAAGCTATGGTGGCCTCACCCTGTAGTAACTCACATTCAATTTCGCCTTTTACCAAGTATGCATAAAACTGGCCTCCAGCACCTCTCATTACAACTGGTTCGCCAGGTGGGCACTCAGTGTAAGGATTCACCATGAGGGTGCTAGTAGAACCTGTGTCTCTCAGAATTTTTACCTCATGCATGCAACCATTAAAGCACACGTTGCCAGAGGAAATAAAGGGACGGTAACTGTCGTGCACTGATGGTGAAATTATTATTGGTTTAAACCCTTGTGGGTTGCACCACACATGCTACGAAACCCCTGTCTAGATGATTTACGTTAGCTGCTAGGTACTCCTTCTGTCGAGAGTCCTGCAATTAAAGGAACAGTTGGTGCTAGGTACTCCTTCTGTCGGGAGTCCTGCATTACAGGCACATATGGAGTTTGAGATACGGCGGCAACTGTCTGCCCCGATCTCTCGGTTTCTCTCCTTGGCCCAGCACTGATAAGCTAGGTGGCCTCTTGCCACAAAAAAGTACATACTTTAGGGGATACGGGAAAGTTCCCTCTTTGAGCATTACTATTAGTTTGGGGCCCACCTCTGTTACCAGTGCCCTGAGTCGCATTTTTAGTTGGGGGAACATTTCTATTTTGGCTAGCTGGGAAGACGTTATAGGCTTGTGACTGGGTTCGGTCAGATTTGTGATTGGATACTTAAAATTAGAGCTAGAATTATCGTAGGGCTTCTTTCCACGAAATTTGTTGTTGAGCACGTATGTGTCAGCCATGTCAGCGGCCTCGGCAAGACAATCTACCTTTTTCCCCTTTAAATGATAGGATACAGAAGAATCAATTTTCCATAGGAAATTTTCTAACAGAACCAACTCCTTCAGATCGTTGTAGCTTGTGACTTTCTTACTCTTGACCCAATGATTAAAAGTTTTAGTCATGGTCCTGGCAAATACCTTATGAGTTTCTTCTACTTTCTTCTGGTTTTTACGGAAAGATTGCCTGTAAGCCTCAGGCTGCAATTGATAGGTTTTTAGGATAGCTTCTTTGAGATGGTCATAATCCTGCCTAACTTCTGCTACTTCTGACAAATACGTGGCTCGAGCCTGCCCTGTCAAAACAGTTTGTAACATAAAAGGCCATTGATCTCTTGTCCACTTCATACCTCCAGCAACTTCCTCAAACAAAACAAAGAAATCCTGCACATTATCCTCAGTGAAAGGTGGAATGACACTAGTCATAGTCAATCCCAGAGGGGGAGCAATTAAGGAAGCATTTGTATTGACATTTAGTTGAGCCGTACGATATTGATATTCACATTGTTCGGTCGTTGCTCTGGCTTTTATGCTGGCTTCTTCGATATTTGCTCTGGATTCTTCGGCATTTATTCTGGCTAGTTCTATATTTAGTCCGGCTTGTTCGGTAGTTGCTCTTATTCGGGCTTCTTCGGTATTTGCTTTTATTCTGGCTAGTTCTAATATTTGATCACCGGTCAAACCAGGTGGCAATTGTTCATCAAGTTGGCTAGGTTTACTCGGGATCCCACCAACTGCTCCGTCACCCTCCTTGCCTTCTACAGGGAACAGGTGGGTTTTTATGGTCTGAGCCACCTCTACTTTAGACATGTTTGAGACAGTTAACTGGAGATGTGAGGCAAGCACTTTCAGTTCGGATTTTGACAGACAGTAAATATCAGGGGATGTGGGTTCTGATTCTATGAAAACTCGAGCATCTTCTTCATTAATTAGTTGAGGCATGATTAATATTTGGTTTTTAAGTAGTGAAACGTTAATGCCACACTGAGTGAAACTGTATGAAACGAATCCTGGCAAGGTCGCCACTCTTCTGTTACGTATCTTGATCCTCAAGTGGTTAACTCGATGAATCTAGATAGCACAGAGATATAATTTAAGGTATCAGTCAGCTGAAGGCAAAACAAAAGTATAATCTAATAAAATAATTTCCTGTTGTTGCTTCCTTTCCTTTTGGATCTTAGGACTTGGTATCCTTTATTGACTGATACTCTTTACTTATGAAAAATACTGAAACTAATTAAAGTCATGTCGTATTTATAAAGAATTATTATTTAACCGAAGCTTAGTAGGCTATGGTTATGAACCGAATAAGTTATAGCTAAAGAAGGACTATTAAATTTATAAAAAGTCTTGAAAGATAAATATTAAAGTAAGAATATTTCTGTCTCGTACCCTTTTGGTAATGAATAGATAGTTTTCTTCTATGTCCTTTTATTTATATATAATGTAATTATTCTTGGTTCTTGTCTTACGTTAGTATTATATTATTATTATCATCAGGAGTAATATCAAAGTCACATAAAAAGTTAGATATATATTTAATAATTAGTTAAATTTATTTCTTAACCACGTAACATTGAGGTTTGATTATGAGTAAATAAAGTTACAGGATCGTTTCATAGATTCGATTCAGGTCTCACTCAAATAATATGACAAGCAAAATATAATATTTTGGAGCAAAAGAATTTTCTTCAGCTTAGAAAATCACTAGAAGTAATATTAACACAGCCATGTTAGTCTAAGGCGATATTACTAATACGAGACAATAGCATCACCGTACTAAGCACCATTAAGCAATGTAAGCTTAATTCAAAGAAAATGAAAGAACTCGTAAGTATTAATATAACACAATAGTATTACTTTCATCGTAACCCAATTACTTAAAGAGTTGCTTTAGTCCACAAGTAAGTCAACTAAAATAGTTAAGTACATAATAATAGCAGTAACGTTAAATCCCAATAAAATAGTTAAACACATAAAAGTAGCGTTCACGTTAATTCGCAATTAAATAGTTAAGCACGTAATAGTAGCGTTCACGTTAATTCCCAATTAAATAGTTAAACACATTACACACATTAAACACATCACGTTAATTCCCAATCACATATCTCACTAACCAACATAACAGAAGTGTTTACACCGAACACACTTAACACACATTTATATAATCTGACTGACAGTCACAATCCCATTATAATACTTCACCCCGTCTTCCTCCAGCTGCAAGTTCACCTTCCCCAACTCCAAATGAGACTGATTTGAATGCCCACAACTCGGGTCTTATATACCAAACAATGATGGCGTAGGAACGAATCAGGAGGCGGCGGGTGGTGCCGGCGCCAATCATAGCTCCTCGAATCACATAACAGGTGCGAGGTCCATTCACAGCTCCTGGCGTCGATCATACGTCATAGCATCGGTCATCGAGGTGTGAAGGCTAGCATGCTGGTATGGGGGGAGATGGTTTGCCCACTCGCTCGTTCGCTAGTCTGCTTCACCGTTTTGGGTAGTGGGCTCCTTCAACTCTAATTCTAACTCTTAAATTAACATACAGGGCTCCGTATGTCACAATCGCTTTACCACTCAAGCAGGGACATTCCCGCTATTGTCGCTTATTTAAACGTTGTCCTACCGCAGTGTTTGTAGCCCTGAGATATTTCACACAAGTCCCAATGGAAAGAGCAGGCCGAATTCTCCCTATAAAAGTCTTAACCATTCATTCTGCTTCTCTGATAGCCTTGTAAAATATCCATGGATACTTCCTGTTTATAGCTAGAGGCTGTCTGCGCAACTCAACGAGCGC
>CM064517.1:25643644-25648644 GCA_032716605.1 Paralithodes platypus
TTTACACTATTCTTATAACCGCGGGAACATGGCAAAGTAGAAGATAAAGCGTATGGGAGGTATGTAGAGTAGCTTACGCTCTTTTAATCCGATTTGATAATAGGTATAGCTGTCGTACGACCGTAGTTACTGAGGCATTTTAATTCACAGTTCGCTATATAACGTGTTGTAGAATTACAGGAAAAGTTTGGAAAACAAAACAAAAACTATTTTCCCAATGGGTTTTCACTAATAACATTTTCACTGGCTTATGAAGTGTATGTTTGACTCTTGTTGAGTAAACACCTATTGGTATTTTTCAGGATTTCGAGTTTTTTAAGCCTAAATTAACCGGTCGGAGGAATCCCCCTTAATGGGATGGATGTAGTTTACCCCGGGTGTACGGTCATCATGTTTACATAGGGCGATCGCCGCGGTTAACTTCGCGTCTATTTTAACGGCGATTTTTTCGACATATTTCATTTTATTTACTTCCTTTGATATTTAGGCTATAATCTACCTTTGGCACGACAATAACCCTAACTCTGAGTTCTTTCTTAAAGATTCCGTCTAATCTTCCTCAGTAGCCTGTAGCCTAATTTTAGGTCATTTTTAAAGGCACACAATTAAATGGTTGGTATTTTAAACGCACACTACTGCAGCATTATGAGACAAAATCTTTATTAGAGGATAATAGGCAACAATAGATTCGCCATATTTTTCTACTCCCATAGGCTATAGTCCGCATGGAGGATTTTCGTTGATCGACAAATTGAAAAAATTCCCACTTCACAGACCAAAATAGACAAATACACCAAAAATCGGTGTGGTTGGGGCGGCAGCCTCCACCCATAATAGCCTACTATAATAGGTTAGGTAAGGTTGTTAGGTTAGGCTAGGGCTAATGTTCCTTTCAAAGGGGTCAATAGGCCTAGTAAAGACTAGGATAGCCTATTCCTGGTCAAGGGTAAGTCCTGCTGTAAGTCAACTTGAATGCTAACCTTAAATTGTAATATTAGACTAGCGCATAGCCTATAGATAAAATAGCCTAGCCTAACTTATTTATTGGTAGCCTATATATAGGCCTAGCCGGGTAGAATGTAGAGTTGTCAGGGCGTACCTTGCACACCATTGTTTACAAACACTGTGCGCAGAGCGGCGACGGAAGCTTGCCATCATGTTAACCCGTCCATTTTGAATGCCGTTGGATACGATTAATATGTTGAGGGGGGGCAAACACACCCCCCATGACATATTGTCCATCAATCATATAATTTGCCAGCAGGGGGCAAATAGGCCTAACCACAAAAAATGTCGTCAAAAACTCAAAATAAATGCGAACTTACAGTAACTGCGGCGATCGACCATGTAAACATGACGGCGGCGGCGGCGGGGGGCGCTTGCGATCATGTTCCCCTCTATTTTTTCTGCCATTGGGTTACAATAATATGTTGAGGGAGGGCTTTGGCCGGCAATTTGTTTGGGGTTGTTTGCCCCCTATACTGGCAATATATATATGCTGATGACAAACAACGTCAGGGGGGCAAACCCCCCCCCCAACATATTATTGTACCCAATGCCATACAAAATAGACGGGAACATTACCGCAAGTGCCCGACGCCGACACCGCCGCCGTCATGTTTACATATGTCGATCACCGTGGTTTAACGGCTGGTTCACAACATAGCCGCGTCGGTGCGCAAGTCCAACACGAGTCACACTCCGTACGATTATCGCCGTCGCTGGAGGCCTGAGTCGGCCGCGAGTAGCAATTGCTCTGCCCGAGTTCAAGGAGAGTGTAACACGAGTTAACTCAAGTCCAATACGAAGTCAAACACGTGTTTCATGCAAGAGGTCCTGTATCGAGTAACCTAAGAGTCAAAACGAGTGTTAAACAAGGTCCATGATGTGGCACAGCGTCCTACGCCGTTGGGGCCACACTCGCTCCCGAGGCTGGTGCCCAACCCGGGCGGATTGTCTGGCCGACCCTTGTTCCACAGCGCGCATACCAAATCATCAACGACCAGTGGAGGAAAAACCGGATGCCGGCCCGCTGGAGCAGGTTTCGGGAGGCCAAACCGTCACAACCATCCCCTTACCTCCCTCCCTGGGGGCACGGGTCCTTGGAGCGGCTTCTGTCGCGCCGGAAATTTCCACACCTCCTCACACCACACACACACATCACACAGTTTTTCCTACACCGAGAAATGAGTCTCGCGGCTGTCATTTCTCGAAGACTTCTTCTAAGCCGGCGACATTGAGAGCAACCCAGGACCCACGTTCACATACAGTATGTCCAACTTGCTCAAAACCCATCACTTCGAGTCGCCATACTAAGGGTTCAGATTCTCTGCAATTCATGCCGGGAACTGGACCCACTTCACCTGCACAACACTTGCCTCCAAGAAACACTACAACAAACACCTGGACCTGTTCCTCATGCCCCTCCCTCTCCCATTCAAATCCCTCACCTAAAACCCGTCCACCTCTCCTCCCCAACCCACCTAAACCGTCCCATATCAACCACTCCCCCCCCTAAATCCCTTCCACCTCTCCTCCCTAACCCACCTAACCCTCCCCTACCATCCACATCCTCAACTCAACACACCACCACCCCATCCTAATCCATTCCAACCCCCCCATCTCCTTCTCCCCAATCCCCACCCCCACCTCACCCATCCCCAACCCCAGCGGCCCCTCCTCCCCCATCACCCCACCCCATGGTTAATGCAGAATGTAGAACATACATCGTCCATAGTAAACATTATCTTAAAGCTCTTATTCGTTGTCGTCTTTGTGGCATGTAAGTTAACACTCTTTTCGGTTGACACATATTGACACTCGATTGTCCTCTACATAGAAATATTACTGGCTAATTTGTAGTTAAATGTTATATTGTTCAAGAGTGGAAGTTAAGGCTCGGTAATGTAGCGCAGAGCGTCTCGGTCTTCCCCTTGCGAAAACTCGAGTTTAATCCCCCGCTCAAGCATCATGGTTTTTCACATAAACTGGTAGCCAGTACCATTTCCCTTGAGCAAGGAAATGGGTAATAGTCTTTCAGTAATATTGTCTACTGTATGCCAGTATGGGGACAAAATCGATACCTAAAGGTCATGAAAGCTCTTAAAATTAACAACGAAATGGATATAAAGATCTTAAAATTGCCAAACTAATGGGGCGAACGTCTCAAAATAAATACAAATAATGGGGCTAAGCATGAGGGAGAAAGGGGTACAAGAAACAACACCCCCTTAAGGCTTAAGTAAACATATACCATTAATGCTGATACATACATTTTCGAAGCTGTCTTGGGTTGAATTGAAACATCATTAACTCTTTTTACCTAATATTTGAAGTTCGGAAATTATTTTCAACTTTTCGAGGCTTCACAATATATCAGAATTTATGGCAGCGACTGTAAATTTTGTTGGGGGAAGGGTTGGTGGTCCTGGTGAGATTCGATTTATGCGGGTACCGTACTTAAAAATGTTAATTGCGATATTCTGTCCCTATACATTTTTAGAGCTCTATCCTAAGCTGAATAACATCATCTAATAGTAGCCAGAATACATGAAAGGGACATCACCGGTACTGAAAGGGTTATGCCGGTGTCACACGAGCAAGTTTATTGGCTACGTGTATCGGAGTCTGGAATCCGCTACAGGTTATCATCTTACTTTGACATTTGGCTGCTCATTCGTATATTAAGTTGAACTATAGCATACACGATTAGGAGGTTTAAGTTACTATTTGAATTGCTTGGAGAGAGTAGGGATATCCTAGAATATATATATATATATATATATATATATATATATATATATACTGTATATAAGAGAGAGAGAGAGAGAGAGAGACTTACCAGTATAGGTATTAGTAATGGTGGTGGTGGGACGAGTAGCGATCATATCCTGTGGGAATAGAGAACATTAATTATTACAGGTTTTATTTTTGTTAGGCTCTGTTTAGTTATAATACGTTTAATTTCTTAAACATCAATTATCGTCGTATACTCAGTTTCTGCTTGTTCTGCTAATCTGCTGCTCCTTTCGACAATCGTAATGATGTATTATGTTCTCTCCACCAACCAACTCTACTCGTAAAATCGATTAATGAAATTAACAGACACATGTGGCAGTCCGGGGATTCGAACCCAGGATGCTCACACCGAAAATCAACACACTATGCACTGTACCACGAAGACAGTATATCAATATTAATATCAACTTCATATACATCTTCATGTATGTCATAATCATTATCATACCTTACGTCATCATGATATTTATCTGCATTAGCATTACAATTATCCTCAATGTTGATTGTATTATCTACAGTATGTCATCACATATGACAAATGTTCAGTATCTTCTAATACTTTGATAGATAGTTCACAGTGTTATTTATTATTGTCTATTAATATCATTTAAGATATTATAATTGTATACTTCCCTAGACATTCAATAATATGTAGCATCATTATATTAGATAATTGCTAACGAATTCAAGAGATACGTAAGTGAAGATAAGAGTTAAAAATATAAGTTTTTAGAAATACCGTATATACTGTAGGTGGGTGGAATATATGCACCTTAAATCATTGTGTCTTTAGGTATATATATATATATATATACCGGTATATATCTGCAAGGTTTTTATATTAATCGGAGATAACATAAGTCAAAATACGCTAAGTCAAGACAGGCGTTTATTTTCTGCTATTTTAGTGATTTCCAATAAGGTGTTGTGTGGTATTGTACGTGTGTGCTGTGTGTGTGTGTGGGTATGATAGAGTGGGCCACGGCAATCAATTAGTAATCCAGGTTATATTGGCTGTTGTAAGGCTGGCTGTGGACAATAATACAGAAGGATACAAAGGCTGTGTCTGGCGTACTGTATATAATCGATCACTATAATGGGGTAATGGATACTGATAATGGAAATACATTGGTGTACACATATTAGGCTTAAACATTGCAAAAGGATAAATGAATGTCTCCCTTCAAACTGTTTAATAACCA
>CM064517.1:25651144-25690275 GCA_032716605.1 Paralithodes platypus
GTATAATTATAATCATGGAAGTATATATATAATCATGGAAGTATAATTATAATCATGGAAGTATATATATAATCATGGAAGTATATATATAATCATGGAAGTATATATATAATCATGGAAGTATATATATAATCATGGAAGTATATATAATTATAATCATGGAAGTATATATATATAATCATGGAAGTATATATATATAATCATGGAAGTATATATATATAATCATGGAAGTATATATATAATCATGGAAGTATATATATAATCATGGAAGTATATATATATAATCATGGAAGTATATATATAATCATGGAAGTATATATATATCATGGAAGTATATATAATCATGGAAGTATATATATAATCATGGAAGTATATATATAATCATGGAAGTATATATATAATCATGGAAGTATATATATAATCATGGAAGTATATATATAATCATATACAGTATATATAATCATGGAAGTATATATATATATAATCATGGAAGTATATATATATCTGGAAACGAATTTGTGAATATATTTGTCTATGCATCAACTATAACACTACAGTATATATAATTATAATATTGATTGAAAAACAACTTTTATCCAAAAATCAATCCAAATAGTTATAATTGCACAAAGAAAAACACAGGGGCCCCATACATTCTTACGAGTGGGCTACAGACTTTGGTATCCGAGTGTACAGTCCAAGTGGAGGGGGACAGAGTTAAGGGGAGGTATTTAGTTTGTTCCCTACTTTTTCATCAAACTTAAAATTACATCCCCTAGACCCCCTTTCAAAATAAATTTGTACATTTTTCGGTAGAAAAATGTCCAGGCCGGAGGCCGGTTGCTCTTAAATTACAGGCTCGCTATCGCTCGCCAGGAAAAAATCGACACCTTAACGGCATGAAAGGTCTTAAAATTGACAGAAATGGGGCAAAATGTCTTAAAATATCCAAACTACTATTAAAATCTCAAAAGCAATGGGGCTAAACATGAGGGAGAAAGGGGTCCAGAAAAAAAAATCCCTCAAGTGGATATCTCCCCTTAATGATGGTGTCACACGAACGCATTTTACGGCAATTTTTGATGGGCAAGTTTCTTCTCGTACTATTTTGAGGTTCTTCCGCATTGGAATCGGAAACTAGATCGAAGGTAAAGTATGAAGGGTAGTTAAATTCTTACTAAGCTTAAATTTTGAAGCTGCCAGTCTACAATTGCCCGTAAGATATGATGGACACATTGCTCGAGTGACACCGGTTTCAGACCATGGATTTTTCTTCATTTACATCTATTATTCATACGCAGTGATTCCGAGAAGATTTGAGGTGGAAATAGACCGTGTGTATTGACCACTTGCGAGTTTCAAGCTTTAACCCCTTCTGTACAGTGGCGGCTAAACTCCTGTTGTTTCTCCTACCTCACCCTGACCCGCGATATTCATAGACTCGAAAATGTTAGGTGTACAAAACGTGCATATTTCTACCACCAGATGGTACACTGTGAGATTTGTGGTTGTGAGGTTATAGGGTGATGGGGGAGAAAATGGTTTAGAGCTGTTAGGGGTGTGGTTGTGACTTGTGAGGGTGTAGGGTGATGGGGTAGAAAAGGGGCTAGAGTTGTTAGGTAGGTGTGTGGTTATAGGGTGATGGGGGAGAAAAGGGTTTAGAGCTGTTAGGGGTGTGGTTGTGACTTGTGTAGGGTGATGGGGGAGAGAAGGGGCTAGAGTTGTTAGGTAGGTGTGTGGTTATAGGGTGGTGATGGGGGAGAAAAGGGTTTAGAGCTGTTAGGGGTGTGGTTGTGACTTGTGAGGGTGTAGGGTGATGGGGTAGAAAAGGGGCTAGAGTTGTTAGGTAGGTGTGTGGTTATAGGGTGATGGGGGAGAAAAGGGTTTAGAGCTGTTAGGTAGGTGTGTGGTTATAGGGTGATGGGGGAGAGCAGGGGCTAGAGTTGTTAAGTAGGGGTGTGGTTGTGAGGGGGATGGGGGAGGGAAGGGGTGAGAGCTGTTAGGAGGGGGTGTGGTTGTGAGGGTGATGGGGGAGAGAAGGGGTTAGACCTGTTAGGTAGGGGTGTGGTTGTGAGGGTGTAGCGTGATGGGGAAGAGAAGGGGTTAGAGCTGTTAGGTAGGGGTGTGGTTGTGAGGGGGATGGGGGAGGGAAGGGGTTAGAGCTGTTCGGTAGGGGTGTGGTTGTGAGGGTGATGGGGGGAGAGAAGGGGTTAGAGCTGTTAGGTAGGGGTGTGGTTGTGAGGTGATGGGGGAGAGAAAGGGTTAGAGCTGTTAGGTAGGGTGATGGGGGAGAGAAGGGGTAAGAGCTGTTAGGTAGGGGTGTGGTTGTGAGGGCGTATAGGGTCATGGGGGAGAGAAGGGGTTAGAGCTGTTAGGTAGGGGTTTGGTTGTGAGGGTGATGGGGGAGAGAAGGGCTTAGAGCTGTTAGGTAGGGGTGTGGTTGTGAGGGTGATGGGGGAGAGAGGGGGTTAGAGCTGTTAGGTAGGGGTGTGGTGGTGAGGGCGTAGGGTGATGGGTGAGAGAAGGGGTTAGAGCTGTTAGGTAGGGGTGTGGTTGTGAGGGTGATGGGGGAGAGAAGGGGTTAGACCTGTTAGGTAGGGGTGTGGTTGTGAGGGTGTAGCGTGATGGGGGAGAGAAGGGGTTAGAGCTGTTAGGTAGGGGTGTGGTTGTGAGGGTGGTGGGGAGGGGAGGGGTTAGAGCTGTTAGGTAGGGGTGTGGTTGTGAGGGGTTAGAGTGATGGGGGAGAGAAGGGGTTAGAGCTGTTAGGTAGGGGTGTGGTTGTGAGGGTGTAGGGTGATGGGGGAGAGAAGGGGTTAGAGCTGTTAGGTAGGGGTGTGGTTGTGAGGGTGATGGGGGAGAGAAGGGGTTAGAGCTGTTAGGTAGGGGTGTGGTTGTGAGGGTGATGGGGGAGAGAAGGGGTTAGAGCTGTTAGGTAGGGGTGTGGTTGTGAGGGTAATGGGGGAGAGCAGGGGTTAGAGCTGTTAGGTAGGGGTGTGGTTGTGAGGGTGTAGGGTGATGGGGGAGAGAAGGGGTTAGAGCTGTTAGGTAGGGGTGTGGTTGTGTAGGGTGATGGGGAGGGAAGGGTAGAGTTGTTAGGTAGGGGTGTGGTTGTGAGGGTGATGGGGGAGAGAAGGGGTTACAGCTGTTAGGTAGGGCTGTGGTTGTGAGGGTAATGGGTGAGAGAAGGGGTTAGAGCTGTTAGGTAGGGGTTTGGTTGTGAGGGCGTAGGGTGATGGGTGAGAGAAGGGGTTAGAGCTGTTAGGTAGGGGTGTGGTTGTGAGGGTGATGGGGGAGAGAAGGGGTTACAGCTGTTAGGTTGGGGTGTGGTTGTGAGGGTAATGGGGTAGAGAAGGGGTTAGAGCTGTTAGGTAGGGGTGTGGTTGTGAGGGCGTATAGGGTCATGGGGTAGAGAAGGGGTTAGAGCTGTTAGGTAGGGGTGTGGTTGTGAGGGCGTATAGGGTCATGGGGTAGAGAAGGGGTTAGAGCTGTTAGGTAGGGGTGTGGTTGTGAGGGTGATGGGGGAGAGAAGGGGTTAGACCTGTTAGGTAGGGGTGTGGTTGTGAGGGTGTAGGGTGATGGGGAAGGGAAGGGGTAAGAGCTGTTAGGTAGGAGAGTAGTTGTGAGGGTGATGGGTGAGAGAAGGGGTTAGAGCTGTTAGGTAGGGGTGTGGTGGTGAGGGCGTAGGGTGATGGGTGAGAGAAGGGGTTAGAGCTGTTAGGTAGGGGTGTGGTTGTGAGGGTGTAGGGTGATGGGGGAGAGAAGGGGTTAGAGCTGTTAGGTAGGGGTGTGGTTGTGAGGGTGTAGGGTGATGGGGGAGGGAAGGGGTGAGAGATGTGTGGTTGTGAGGGTGTAGGGTGATGGGGGAGAGAAGGGGTGAGAGATGTGTGGTTGTGAGGGTGTAGGGTGATGGGGGAGAGAAGGGGTTAGAGCTGTTAGGTAGGGGTGTGGTTGTGAGGGTACAAAGGAGTACAAAGGAAATCAAGCAACAACAGATCTAGTGACCCTTCTAGGTTGCTTGTCCTCCAAAACACTGAGGATCAAGTGTCCAAACAGTGGTTTAGAGTGGGTAAGGGAACATTGGAAAGGGAACTACTGCCCTGCCACTAACGTGGCAGGACTAGGAAGTTAGTAGGGGACATATGGGTTAGTAACTGAGGGGAGGATAAAGTTATTCATTTACAAACGCAGTCAGTCGCGGGTTTGATGCGAGATATTTGTCTAGGCGAAATTTAAATGAATCAACGGTGCTGCAGTCTATAACGTCTCGGGGAAGCCCATTCCACAAGTTGACAACTCGATTGAAGAAGAAATTCTTAGATTCGTGCGAGTTAAAAGATTTACCAATAATTTTGCAACCGTTTCCCCGCGTGTAATTAGATTGGTCGATAGTGAAGTACTTACTACAGTTCATATTGTCGATGCCTTTGATGATTTTGAACACTTGAATTAAGTCGCCTCTTAATCTGCGCTGGGTTAAAGGAAATAGATTTAATTCTCTAAGACGCTCTTCGTATGGTTTGTTCTTTAGGCTAGGTATCATTTTGGTAACTCTACGTTGAACTCGTTCTAGCTTGTTTATATCTTTTTGGTAATAAGGGCACCAGGATTGAACGCAGTATTCCAGAAGAGGGCGGACTAAGGAATTGTAAAGGGTTAGGATAACTTCTTTGGATTTATGCTCAAATGACCTGCCTATAAAGCCAATTATTTTGTTTGCCTTCTTAACAACTTCTGAACATTGTTGACTCGGTTTTAGGTTACTCGATATTGTTACTCCCAGATCAGTTTCTCTGTTTACATTCTTAAGCTGAGTGCCATTCATCGAATAGTTTGCTTTCTCATTTAGGTATCCGACATGTAGTACTTTACATTTATCCGCATTGAAACTCATTTGCCAAATTTGGGCCCAACATGACAATTTATCTAGATTGTGTTGCATATCGTCAACTTGTTCTTTTGAGAGTACGCTATTTGCAATTTTTGTATCGTCAGCAAATTTTGAGATTGTGCAGGTGAGACCCTCATCTATGTCGTTGATGTAAATTAGAAAGAGTGAAAGGGTGTAGGGTGATGGGGGAGGGAAGGGGTTAGAGCTGTTAGGTAGGGGTGTGGTTGTGAGGGTGTAGGGTGAGGGGGGAGAGAAGGGGTTAGAGCTGTTAGGTAGGGGTGTGGTTGTGAGGGTGATGGGGGAGAGAAGGGGTTAGAGCTGTTAGGTAGGGGTGTGGTTGTGAGGGTGTAGGGTGATGGGGGAGGGAAGGGGTTAGAGCTGTTAGGTAGGGGTGTGGTTGTGAGGGTGTAGGGTGATGGGGGAGAGAAGGGGTTAGAGCTGTTAGGTAGGGGTGTGGTTGTGAGGGTGTAGGGTGATGGGGGAGAGAAGGGGTTAGAGCTGTTAGGTAGGGGTGTGGTTGTGAGGGTGTAGGGTGATGGGGGAGGGAAGGGGTTAGAGGTGTTAGACAGGTGTGTGGTTGTGAGGGTGTAGGGTGATGGGGGAGAGAAGGGGTTAGAGCTGTTAGGTAGGGGTTTGGTTGTGAGGGCGTATAGGGTCATGGGGTAGAGAAGGGGTTAGAGCTGTTAGGTAGGGGTGTGGTTGTGAGGGTGTAGGGTGATGGGGGAGAGAAGGGGTTAGAGCTGTTAGGTAGGGGTGTGGTTGTGAGGGTGTAGGGTGATGGGGCAGGTAACGGGTTAGAGCTGATAAGTAGGGTGTGGTTGTGAAGGTGTAGCGTGATGGGGGAGAGAGGGGGTAAGGGCTGTTGGGTAGGGGTGTGGTTGTGAGGGTGATGGGGGAGAGAAGGGGTTAGAGCTGTAAGGTGGGGGTGTGGTTGTGAGGGTGTAGCGTGATGGGGGAGAGAAGGGGTTAGAGCTGTTAGGTAGGGGTGGTTGTGAGGGTGTAGGGTGATGGTGGGGGAGAAGGTGTTAGAGCTGTTAGGTAGGGGTGTGGTTGTGAGGGTGTAGGGTGATGGTGGGGGAGAAGGTGTTAGAGCTGTTAGGTAGGGGTGTGGTTGTGAGGGTGTAGGGTGATGGGGGAGAGAAGGGGTTAGAGCTGGAGAGGCGACAGGATTTTTGCCGCCGATAGTACCAGCGATGTCTTTTTTATCATACTCTAGCTACAGTATATTTAGACGATTTTATTCAGTTTCAAAAGGGCCTCAAGCAAGTAACAGGCTGCGAACTATCTCACTTGACCCTTTCACTACTGTAGATCCTTCTTAAACTGCACACAATTGTCTAAATAGAGCTCGAATACAAAAGCAAAAAGACGTCGCTGGTACAGAAGAGATTAAGGGTTTTAGTAAGCTAGCGAGAAATTGAGGATTTTAGTTTGCTCCCTAGTTCTCTATCAAGCTAAAAAAAAAACACATTCCCAAGACCCCCTCAAATATTTATTTGTAGAAAAATGTCTTGACCGTAGAGCGCTCGCCAGGAAGAAATCGACACCTTAATAGCACGAAAGGTCTTGATATTGATAACAAATGGGATGAAAGGTCTTAAAATCGACAAATTATGGGACGAATGTCTTAAAACCTCAAAACTAACGGGGATAAAAATGAGGAAGAAGGTGGTCCAGGAAAACGACATACCTCCCCTAAAGGATGGAAGTGAATATGAACATCGATATTTAGCAGCATTAGCAAATATAATACGGTCGTAGTAAATTTATATAAATACATAAACTAATTTAATCATACTTTCCATTAATCAAAATTCTACTTTATCGGAATTATATGTTGCTGGTAAAATGTGCATGTACATTTGAGATCATATAGAACTTGGATTGAAGGGGCAAGTAATATTTTCTGTACTAGAATTGCCGAATGTTTATAATGGGTATAGATAGATTTGAGTTAGCCTAGTTGAAATAGGACTTCAGAAGCTACCATCCCTTCTGGATTATTAAGGCAGCACACTCGAAAGTCAAGAATAGCGTCAAGACTGGAACCCCTTTTCGAAACTCCAGTCGAGTGTAAAGGGAGGGAAAAACAAAACAAAACAAAAACACCATTGGTACCAAAATGGCGGAGGTTGACCGATCTCTGTTACTTTAGGGTCTCGGAAAAATCGCTCGTGTACAGTTCTCAACATAGTGTATATCAAGTTACACCAATTCCAATCTTTGAACCTTTAAGGGGGTAGTGGCCGGTTTTTTGGGTCTATTAATTCATATATTCATGTATTTTTAGTTCCTCAATAGGCCTCCATCAAGTTTAGAAAACACCCCCTAGACCCCCCTTCAAGATAAATTTGTGCATTTTTCGGTAGAAAAATATTCCGGCCAAAGGCCGGTTCGTTTTAAAATTAAACACTTAAATGGCACGAAAGGTCTTAAAATTTACAACGAAATGGGACAAAAGGTATTAAAATCGCCAAACATCTTAAAATCTCAAAATTAATTGGGCTAAACACAAGGGAGAAAGGGGTCTAGAAAAACGACCCATCTCCACTTAAAGCCAAATTCTGATACATTTTGTCGATAATAAAGCATTGTATTGTCTCGTTAACGTTCGATACTGATTCATATGTGCGCGTCGCGATTTATACTCTTGACTGAACAGTTGCCCACATAAGTTCAAGTTCATCGTTGTCATGTTATGTATGAAAATATAATTACAATAGTTTGAGTGTGGTTTCGTTAAATTATCAGGTGACTAAATCAGATGAGCAAACCACTGCTTAAGGGGGCTATCTTGTTTTGATTGGCCTTTATTCATTATTATTTATGTTTGTTTTTAGTTTGCATCCTACAACTCTATCAAGGTTCAATAATTCACACCCATGCCCCCTTCAAGATAAATTTGTACATTTTTCGGTAGAAATATGTCCTGGCTGAAGGCCGGTTTCTGCTAAATTACAGGCTCGCTGTCGCTCGCCAGGAAAAATAGACACCTAAATGGCACGAAAGGTCTTAAAATTGACAACGGAATGGGACGAAAGGTGTTAAAATCGTCAAACTAATGGGGTCGAACGTCTTAAAATCTCAAAACTAATGGGGCAAAACATGAAGCCAAAGGGGGTCCAGAAAAACCATGTGCCTCCCCATAAGAAACTACACCCGTAATTCAATCCTGCGGCAGGCATTATATTTCCATGTCTAAGATCACGGAGAGGAACATAACTTACATGAGCACCTGTACATCCAGCTCAACTCCCCCAAGCCATGCCAGCCAGGTAACCACAACAGTACTCGCAACGGTCGATCAGGTAGAGTTTTTTTGCTTGCGAACTCACATATTTGCCTTCATGCTTGATTTATGCCCGGGGATCAGTGTTTTGGGGTATAGTGTTCGTTTGGGCTCTAGTTAGGGATTATTTATTAATATTTTTGTGTTATTATTGGGTAGATATTTTGTGCTTGCAAGGTCACATATTTGCTTTCACGCTTGATTTATGTCTGGGAATCAACATTTTAGGGATTATACTGTGTATGTTTATTATTATTATTTTTTATAATTATTATTATTATTATTATTATTATTATTAGGTAGATATTTTTTGCTTGCAAGGTCACATATTTGCTTTCACGCTTGATTTGTGCCTGGGGAGCAATGTTTTAAGCATAGTGTTCGTTTTTATTATTGTCATTATTATTATTATTATTGGGTAGATATTTTGTGCTTGCAAGGTTACGTATTTGCTTTCACGCTTGATTTGTACCTATGGATCAGTATATTAGGCGCAGGTATTTTGGAGGGGTTTGTTTGTATGTGCGAAGGTCTAACGTAGGGGATTAATATTTGTATTATTTAGTAGACATTTTGTGTTTGCGTGGTCACAAATTTGCTTTCCCGCTTGATTTCTGCCTGGGGATCAATGCTTCAACATTGCTGTTAACCCCTTCAGCACCATCACCCCTTTTTACCTTGGATTCTGGCTGGTTTGATGCAGTTTAAGAAGGACCTATGTTACAAAAATCGTTTATTGAGGTCGTATTTACCCATTGGAGTCGTATAGGTAGATTATATATTAAAGAAAATCGTGTAATGGTAATCAACATCTAATGAAAAGGGCGTCACCGGTACCGAATGATATGGTAACCAACATCTAATGAAAAGGGCGTCACCGGTACCGAATGATATGGTAACCAACATCTAATGAAAAGGGCGTCACCGGTACCGAATGATATGGTAACCAACATCTAATGAAAAGGGCGTCACCGGTACCGAATGATATGGTAACCAACATCTAATGAAAAGGGCGTCACCGGTACCGAATGATATGGTAACCAACATCTAATGAAAAGGGCGTCACCGGTACCGAATGATATGGTAACCAACATCTAATGAAAAGGGCGTCACCGGTACCGAATGATATGGTAACCAACATCTAATGAAAAGGGCGTCACCGGTACCGAATGATATGGTAACCAACATCTAATGAAAAGGGCGTCACCGGTACCGAATGATATGGTAACCAACATCTAATGAAAAGGGCGTCACCGGTACCGAATGATATGGTAACCAACATCTAATGAAAAGGGCGTCACCGGTACCGAATGATATGGTAACCAACATCTAATGAAAAGGGCGTCACCGGTACCGAATGATATGGTAACCAACATCTAATGAAAAGGGCGTCACCGGTACCGAATGAGTTGACTCAAAGTACTGGACTACCCAATAACACAGTGATATCTGCGGATTATGGCATGTGCACACCATATTATCAAAGGTTTATGGCATGTGCACACCATATTATCAAAGGTTTATGGCATGTGCACACCATATTATCAAAGGTTTATGGCATGTGCACACCATATTATCAAAGGTTTATGGCATGTGCACACCATATTATCAAAGGTTTATGGCATGTGCACACCATATTATCAAAGGTTTATGGCATGTGCACACCATATTATCAAATGTTTATGGCATGTGCACACCATATTATCAAATGTTTATGGCATGTGCACACCATATTATCAAAGGTTTATGGCATGTGCACACCATATTATCAAAGGTTTATGGCATGTGCACACCATATTATCAAAGGATTATGGCATGTGCACACCATATTATCAAAGGTTTATGGCATGTGCACACCATATTATCAAATGTTTATGGCATGTGCACACCATATTATCAAATGTTTATGGCATGTGCACACCATATTATTAAATGTTTATGGCATGTGCACACCATATTATCAAATGTTTATGGCATGTGCACACCATATTATCAAATGTTTATGGCATGTGCACACCATATTATCAAATGTTTATGGCATGTGCACACCATATTATCAAATGTTTATGGCATGTGCACACCATATTATCAAAGGTTTATGGCATGTGCACACCATATTATCAAATGTTTATGGCATGTGCACACCATATTATCAAATGTTTATGCTTTGAATAATTGCTTGTAACTTGTTCTCACCTTTTCTTGTTTTGATTGGTTACATTTGATATACCGGTATTTCCAGTCTCGATTTTCTTCGTCTGGGCGAGATTATTTTCTCTTAAAATTGCAGGCTCTCTATCGTTCGCCAGGAGAATAACGACACAAATGACGCGAAAGGTCTCAACATTGACGCAAAAATGGGGCGAAAGGTATCAAAATCGCCATACTATTGGGGCGAATATCATAACATTATCAAAACTAATGGGGTTAAACACAAGGGAGAAGGGGGTCCAGCAGAAAACACCCCCTTAGCGTTTTCTTTAGTGCCAGTCTCCATTTTCTACGTGTGGCACTTTATTATTATTATTTTTTATTTAATTTTTTCATTTTTCAACTACCAATATCTCCCAATTAACTATTTTTTTCTAGTGAGTTCTGTTATATTCACCATTATTTTGCACTATTACTATTTTTGTAGTTATCAGTATTGTGGCATTATTTGTGTTTTCCCTCGTTAATAACTACGAGTTTGGGATGTATGCGAAAAGCCTTATAAATATTTACAAATTGCAAAATGGTTCAGTGGCAAAACAGTTTAGGTGTGTGTGTGTGTGTGTGTCTGTCTGTCTGTCTGTCTGTCTGTCTGTCTGTCTGTCTGTGTGTGTGTGTGTTTTTCCACTTTTCTCTTGGCTACCACCACGCGATTATGCCCAGTGTATAAAAGTCCTTTCGCACTACACGTTTCAGGTTAATTAATATACCTGTACCTGTGTCTGGAGCTCGTATAATATAGGTGTTTGAGAGGTGTATGTGTGAGGTGTGTGAGGTCGCGGGCTTCACTGACTGAAAGGCATTGATGGAATTTGTTATGAGGTGAGAGGTAGGTTGGTAGGTAGGTAAGGGAGGTAGGTAAGGGAGGTGAGGTGTTCAAGGTGGTATATACGCTCATGTTGCTTGGCTGTCGTTGTTTACTTTCTCTCTCTCTCTCTCTCTCTCTCTCTCTCTCTCTCTCTCTCTCTCTCTCTCTCTCTCTCTCTCTCTCTCTCTCTCTCTCTCTCTCTCTCTCTCTCTCTCTCTCTCTCTCTCTCTCTCTCTCTCTCTCTCTCTCTCTCTCTCTCTCTCTCTCTCTCTCTCTCTCTCTCTCTCTTAAGCAAACTATTCGATGAATGGCACTCAGCTTAAGAATGTAAACAGAGAAACCGATCTGGGAGTAACAATATCGAGTAACCTAAAACCGAGTCAACAATGTTCAGAAGTTGTTAAGAAGGCAAACAAAATAATTGGCTTTATAGGCAGGTCATTTGAGCATAAATCCAAAGACGTTATCCTAACCCTTTACAATTCCTTAGTCCGCCCTCTTCTGGAATACTGCGTTCAATGCTGGTGCCCTTATTACCAAAAAGACATAAACAAGCTAGAACGAGTTCAACGTAGAGTTACCAAAATGATACCTAGCCTAAAGAACAAACCATACGAAGAGCGTCTTAGAGAATTAAATCTATTTCCTTTAACCCAGCGCAGATTAAGAGGTGACTTAATTCAAGTGTTCAAAATCATCAAAGGCATCGACAATATGAACTGTAGTAAGTACTTCACTATCGACAATCTAATTACACGCGGGGAAACGGTTGCAAAATTATTGGTAAATCTTTTAACTCACACGAATCTAAGAATTTCTTCTTCAATCGGGTTGTCAACTTGTGGAATGGGCTTCCCCGAGACGTTATAGACTGCAGCACCGTTGATTCATTTAAACTCCGCCTAGACAAATATCTCGCATCAAACCCGCGACTGACTGCGTTTGTAAATGAATAACTTTATTTTATCCTCCCCTCAGTTACTAACCCATATGTCCCCTACTAACTTCCTAATCCTGCCACGGACATTAGTTCCAGGGCAGTAGTTCCCTTTCCAATGTTCCCTTACCCACTCTAAACCACTGTTTGGACACTTGATCCTCAGTGTTTTGGAGGACAAGCAGCCTAGAAGGGTCACTAGACCTGTTGTTGCTTGATTTCCTTTGTAGTCCTTTGTACTCTCTCTCTCTCTCTCTCTCTCTCTCTCTCTCTCTCTCTCTCTCTCTCTCTCTCTCTCTCTCTCTCTCAATTCGATACCATGGCATTATCTAACTGTCGTGCAGACAGCTGTTATTTCTCGATTATCATATATATATATATATATATATATATATATATATATATATATATATATATATATATATATATATATGGTCTTAATATGATGCAGAGACATAGTAGTTAAATATTTTCCCATTAAATATCGATAAATCAGCTGCTAAGGGATTCAATTTATCGTCAGATGAAATCAAACAGAGTATAGTTTACCGGCTACATATATCGGAGTCTTGAATCCGGTACAAGTTGTCATATTATTTTGATTGATTTTGTTGTATATTCTTATATTAAATTGGACTGCACATGTTTAGGAACTCTGAAGATACAACATATAGTATAGTCATAATGTAGGAGAAAAGGGTCTAATAGTAGACTCGATATTAGCTACTTCTGGACTCGGATTCTGTGACTCCGATACATCCGCTGGTAAAGTGCTCGTGTGACTGGCCTTATAGCTAGAAACATGCTATAGTACATTCTTTATCAATAGGCAAAACATCCTGACTCCCAACCTCTGTAACTCGAAAAGGGCTGGAGTAAATGGGCTGTAAATCCTATTTCCTAGTTGACTCTTCCCAAATGGTAGAAGTATTAGTTGATTACTCTAGTCGCTATTTGAGTTATAGGAGGTTCGGGGTTAAGCCTTTCAAGATCTGATTACGCATTTATTTTCTGTTTTCTGGCTATTATTAGACGATTACATTTAGATTAGGAAGGGTATATGGAAGTTGTTATTGTTGCTGTTCCCCAGGCTGTTTGGCCGAGCAGCCCCAAGGTCCCGAGCAAGGCCAATGTCATAAACGAGCGCCCCCGCAAAACCTTCCCTGCTTACCACTAATAAAGCCGGGGGGGGGGGGGGGGGGGTGACCGAAGCCACTCCAAGGCGGGGAGCTGAGGAGGGCGCGGAAACGTCCGGGAAATAAAAGCCCCACCCAAGGCCCTATGCCCCTCAGCAATTATGAAGGGAAAGTTGAGGGGCAAAGGAAAAATGTGACGTTTTGACTCCCAATCTTCCAACCTCTAGGTTGGCAGTAGGGAGGTCAATCCACGGAAAATATATAAGTAAAAGGAACAGTCAGAGTAAGCTATGGGTATGGCAGAGATCGCTCAGTTCTTACTCTGATAGACCAGCCCATCACCACATGACTAGAACCCAATCCTCTCAGCATCAGCTAGGAAAGGCCCTAGAAAGCCGCCTTTGGCGGGGGGGATAGCTCCTCTATTTCAACTCCTTTATTTCAACTCCTTTCTGGGTTAGGCACCCGCCACAAATCCTTCCTAAACTGTATAGCCACAATAAGATGTCAAAATGCGGCATAATCTTGAAAGTGTATTTTTTTGTTACCGTTGCCCTTATCATTCCCACAGATCCTTCCTAAACTGTATGAAATCTCTGCTATTGATAGCCAGAATAAGCTGTCAAAATGCGACATAATCTTGAAAGGGTCAAGATCATAGTGGTCAAATAATAGGCAAGCAGTTAGTCTCACCTGGTCAAACGAGGTGAAGGGACGCGATCCTCTTCCGCCAGATCCCGTAGATGATCACGTACACGGAAGCGAAGAGGGAGAGTGATGAAACGACCAGGAGGAAGATCAGGAGGTTGGTGTTGAATTTATTTTTGGTGGTGGTTGGTGGTGTGGTGTTGATGGTGGTGGTGATCGGTGGTGTGTTGATGGTGGTGGTGGTATATGGAATGGTGGTGTTGGTTATGGTAGTGGTGTTGAAATTGATGTTGGGGATGTTAGTGGTGGTGGTATTAGGAATCGTGGTGGTGTTGAGGTTGTGTGTGGTGTTGTCGTCAGTTGATGGTAGGTTGGTAGGACTGAGGAGGACAAGATTGTCAAGAATGCGTTTGTTGGGTATCTTGGTGTTGTCAATAATGGGTGTATTGGTGGTGTTGGTGGTGTCAATAATGGTGGCGGTGGTGGTGTCAATAATAGGTGTATTGGTGTTGGTAGTGTCAATAATGGTGGTGTTGGTGGTGTCAATAATGGATGAATTGGTGTTCGTGGTGTCAATAAAGGGTGTGTTGGTTTTGGGGGTGTCAATAATAGGTGTGTACCAGTTTAATTTGTCTAAATCTGAAATAATAACTACGAGATCTATTGGTAAATTGGGTATGTTATTGCTGGTGTTGTCAATATTGAATGGGTTGGTTATGATGTCAATGGTGTTGTCAGTGGAAGGTGTAGTGATGGTGGTGGTGTCACGAGATATTGTGGTGTTGTCAGTGAAAGGTATAGTGATGGTGATGGTGTCAGGAGTTATTGTGGTGTTGTCAATGAAAGGTTTAGTGATGGTGTTGTCAGGAGGCATTATGGTGTTGTCAGTGGAAGGTGTAGTGATGGTTGTGGTATCAGGAGGCATTGTGGTGTTGTCAGTGGAAGGTGTAGTGATGGTGGTGGTGTCAGGAGACATTGTGGTGTCAGTGAAAGGTGTAGTGATGGTGGTGTCAGGAGATATTATGGTGTTGTCAGTGGAAGGTGTAGTGATGGTGGTGGTGGTGTCAGGAGGTATTGTGGTGTTGTCAGTGAAAGGTGTAGTGATAGTGGCGGTGTCAGCAGGCATTATGGTGTTGTCAGTGAAAGTTGTAGTGATGGTGGTGGTGTCAGGAGATATTGTGGTGTTGTCAGTGGAAGGTGTGGTGATGGTGGTGGTGTCAGTGAAAGGTGTAGTGATGGTGGTGTTGTCAGTGGAAGGTGTAGTGATGGTGGTGGTGTCAGGAGGCATTGTGGTGTTGTCAGTGGAAGGTGTAGTGATGGTGGTTGTGTCAGCAGTCAGTGTGGTGGTGGTGGTAATGTTGTCTGAGCTGAAAGTGCCCCTGAAATTGTCTATGGTAGTGGTGTCAGCAGTCAGTATGGTGTCAGCGTCCATGTCAGTTGTAAGCGAGGTGTTGATGTCAGCAGTGGGTGTGGTAGTGATAGTGTTGTCAGCAGTGGGTGTGGTGGTGATAGTGTTGTCAGCAGTGGGTGTGGTGGTGATAGTGTTGTCAGCAGTGGGTGTGGTGGTGATAGCGTGGTCAGCTGTGTGCGTGGTGGTGCTAGTGTCAGCTATGATGTTGGTGGTGTTAATGTCAGCCGTGTGTGTGGTGGATATATCTATGTCAGCAGAAAATGTAGGAGTGTCAGCCGTGAGTGTTATAGTATTGTCAGCAGTTACTATGGTGGTGTTGCCAGCCGTGAGTGTTATACTATTGTTAGCAGTTGCTGTGGTGGTGTTGTCAGTACTTAGTATGGTGGTGGTGTCAGAAGTTACTGTGGTAATGGTGTCAGCAGTTATTATGGTTGTGGTGTTAGGAGTTGTGGTGGTGGTGGTGGTGCTAGGGGTTATGGTGGTGGTGCTAGGGGTTGTGTTGGTGGTAGCTTTAATGGTGCCGGCAATATCCACATCGTCCATTTCATGAGGCTCAACGAATGTTGGTTCATCTAAAGCATACACATCGTCCATTTCTTGAGGCTCAACGAATGTTGGTTCATCTAAAGCTCTGGTATTGGCGAAGAACACCAGTAAGTGTAAACAAACAAACACCAATAGCTTATTTTTCCCGTGCTCCATTTTCTCCGGTTCGTACTGGATCCACTACTTTATTGATGGTGTGTCTTAATTGAGTGAATTTTGCTTGATTTTTCGCTTTTCACATGTTTAATGTGTTCACAATCTGGCCACTTTTTGAATAGTGCGTCTTTCTTTTGATTGTTTTCTTCTTGATTTTCCGATTTTCCCTTGTTTGATGTTTTCACAATTTCGCCACTTTTTGAATAGTGTATGTCTTTATTTTGATTGAATTTGCTTGATTATTCGCTTTTCTATTGTATAATTTATTTACAATCTCACCACTGGGATTCAACACCTTATGAATGGTGTAGGTCTTTATTTTGAATGAAAGCTGCTTGATTTTTCGCTTTCACTTGTTTAATTTGTTCCCTAGCGCGCCACTTATATTATTGTTTTATTCGTGTTCTTTATTCACTCGTTTTACACGCTGTTTATTTGTATTTATCTTACTTTTCTAAATAATTACCTTCCACTTGTTTTACACGCTGTTTATTTGTATTTATCTTACTTTTCTAAATAATTACCTTCCACTTGTTTTACACGCTGTTTATTTGTATTTATCTTACTTTTCTAAATAATTACCTTCCACTCGTTTTACACGCTGTTTATTTGTATTTATCTTACTTTTCTAAATAATTACCTTCCACTCGTTTTACACGCTGTTTATTTGTATTTATCTTACTTTTCTAAATAATTTTGTAATTATTAATATTTATTTATAATTTATAATTTATAATAAATTCAAAATAAAGCTATTAGATTAATCAATAACCCTGCAATCACACAAGACCTTCCTACATTATCCATACGAAGAAACGTTGCATCCCTTGCATTATTCTACAGATATTTTCACAGCAATTGTTCCGAGGAACTTGCTTCAATTGTGCCGCCTCTCCACATCTTTCCCCGTAGAACTAGGGCAGCTGAGAGCGCCCATGAATTTACACTTTCTCCTCCACAATGCAGAACTTCTGCTTATCAGAATTCATTTATCCCCAGAGCTACTACTCTTTGGAATTCACTTCCCTCTAATTGCTTTCCACAAACTTACAATCTACAAATGTTTAAATCCAGTTGTTACAAACATTTTATGAATGGAGGATGCCTTTAGGCACATGGACCTTTTTGTTTTATCTGTGTTTTTCCTTCCTCCGTTCATTGTCTCTTTAAAAAAAAAAAAAAAAAAATTACCTTCCACTTGTTTTACACGCTGTTTATTTGTATTTATCTTACTTTTCTAAATAATTACCTTCCACTCGTTTTACACGCTGTTTATTTGTATTTATCTTACTTTTCTAAATAATTGCCTTCCACTTGTTTTCAAATCTTTCCCAATCTTATCAGTTTTCTCATGGTGATATTGATGATATGTTGTTAATTGATTTATTCACTCTTTCAATGTTGTCCTTATAAGAATGAATCATTGCATGTTACCACGTTTTTTGTAAGTATTGTATTTGTTTTTCACTTATTATAGTAGATTCTTTTTGTCGTGTTTTCAGCCTAGAAGTCCTGTAATGTTTTTGTTTTCTATTGTTTGTCTGTTGTTATTTGATTCACTCTTTCAATGTTGTTCTTTTATGAATGAATCTTTGTTTTTGTCATGATGTTTTTTTCTACGTATTGTAATTGTCTTTCACTTATTATAGTAGATTCCTGTGTTTTCATCCTAGAAGTCGTGTGATTTTTGTTTTGTTGTTTGTCTGTTGTTATTTAATTCACTCTTTCAATGTTGTCCTTATGGGATTTTTTTTTTTTTTTTTTTTTTAAATTATGACGTTTTTTCTACGTATTGTAATTGTCTTTCACTTATTATAGTAGATTCCTGTCGTGTTTTCATCCTAGAAGTCCTGTGATATTTTTTCTATTGTTTATCTCTCATTAACTTTGGTGTTATAGCTTGGGTTGTGGTTTAGCTGTGAGGTGAGGTAAGCTAGGATATTATAGCTCTGACTCGTGATACCTTGAGTTGTGGGTTAGCTGTCAGATGAGGTAAGCTAGGATATTATAGCTCTGACTTGTGATAGCTTGGGTTCTTCGTTATCTGGTAGATGTGCACTGCCAAAACAAATAAAATAAAATAAAATAATAATACTATAACGATGATAACAACAACAACAATAATAATAATAACAATAATAATAATAATACATAAATAAATAAAACATAATTGTGATTTACCCTTCTAAGATTATGACGCATTTGAAAGTTGATTCTGGCTATCATTAGACGATTGTATACAGTTTAGGAAGGATCTGTGGGAATTAAGAGGGTAAAGAGTACGTCAATTAACCCTCCGATTCCATATACCCCTCCTAATATAAACGTAATCGTCTAATGATAGCCACAAAGTATATACGAACTGCGTCCTTGATCCTGAAAGGGTTAACAGAATAATCTGAAACTACTACGTCTCTGCGTCATATCCCATTCAGTACCAGGGACGTCCTTTGCATCCTATTCTGGGAACTATTAGACGATTTTATTCAGCTTAGGAAGGACCTCTAGCAATAATAAGGCTTCAAACTATCACCACCAACCCTTATAACTACCACAGATACTTCCTAAGTCGCATAATATCGTATAAATGTAGCTAGAATTAAGGGGAGGTTTTTAGTTGATTCCCTAGACTTCCACCAAGCTTAAAATTACTCCCCCTTGACCCCCTTTCAAGATAAATTTTTAAATTTTTCGGTAGAAAAATGTCCCGGCTGAAAGCCGGTTCCTCTTAAATAACAGGCTCGCTATCGCTCGCCAGGATAAAAATCGACACCTAAATGGCACGAAAGGTCTTAAAATTGACAGAAATGGGTCGAAAGTTCTTAAAATCGTCAAAATAATGGGGGCGAACGTCTTAAAATCTCAAAAGCAATGGGGATAAACATGAGGGAGAAAGGAGTCAAGAAAAAAATCCCTCAAGTGGATATCTCCCCTTAAATACATAACACGTCGCCGGTACTCAAAGGGTTAAAAATGCCAGGTGTTCATGATTAACAACATATTTGGCTATATAATTTTGTTTTTTATAGAATTATATTTGTTTATGTTGTGTTGTGTTGTCCTTGTTCGGGCTCTGTCTCGAGTCGGCCACCCCCAGCTATGGGGTATATGCCTGAGTGCATACATACATACATATATACATACATACATACATTAGATGCATTTCATTCCGATTAGGAAGGGTATGTGAAAGTCAGAGGGTTGATTTTCCATCAGCTGGATAAAACCGAGTATAAGGTGGTGGACTCAACTGGTATGGGGGCTATGGGGGAGTTATGCGACTCATGAAGCGACATAGTCCGTGTCGCGTCGGCCTCTTAAGGCCTAGCAGAGCTGCCCAGCTTTGCTCGTGCCCACACTATGGAGTCTATAGTCTATTCGCTGTAAGTAGGCGAGAAATCATGACCTCTAACCTCTGTAACTAAAAACACGACTAGAGTAATCGAGCTAATATGTCTACCATTTGGGAGGAATCGGTCAAGGATTAGTTGTAGAAGTTTACAGCCAATTTGCTCTAGCCCTTTTTGAGTTACAGAGGATAGAAGTCATGATTTCTCGCCTACTTACAGCGAATAGACTATAGGATGGGAGGCCAGGCTGGTGTGGAAATCATTCGGTCCCGTCGGCGTCCGCTCTCCCTTGGTCTTGTGGCTACCTAGGATTAAGTTTTTTTTTCTGGACCCCCTTCTCCCTCATGTTTACCCCTATTATTTTTTATATTTTAAGACACTCTCTCTCTCTCTCCCTAGTCCCTCTCCCCTCTCTCTCCCTCTCCCTCCCTCCCTCCCTCCCTAGCTCTTGCTCTCTCTCTCTCTCTCTCTCTCTCTCTCTCTCTCTCTCTCTCTCTCTCTCTCTCTCTCTCTCTCTCTCTCTCTCTCTCTCTCTCTCTCTCTCTCTCTCTCTCTCTCTCTCTCTCTCTCTCTCTCGTTTACCTTCTCAAGTCCACGTCTTTCCAGTCACGAGACAAGGGCCCAACTGATTTCAAATAATAGTGTTCGGAATATTTGTACTCCCTGCTAATTTAACATCCTATACCCGTCCCGTCCCCTCCCCCTTCACGTTTTTATCTACAGGTGTTTTGATAAGGAGTTTAACCCTTTTACTACCAGAACCGTATTGATATTTTATTCTGGCTGCTATTTGACGATTTTATTCAGTTTAAAAAGGGCCTCCAGCAATTAACAGGCATTGAACTATCAGAACATTATTTACATTTTATTCTGGCTACTAATAGACGATTATATTCAGTTTAAGAAGGTCCTCCAGCAATTAAAATGGCATTGCACTATAATACTTAGCCCCTTTTACTACCACAGATCATTTAATAGCTGCACAAAATCGTCTATTTACAGCTAGAATAAAATGAAAAATCCGTCGCCGGTACAGAAGGGGCTAACCCCCTACTGGGAGTCCCCCCCCCCCCCCCAAGCTACACTATCTAGGCGTCTCGAGGGGTTTGGTTTTGTGGACCCCTTTCTCCCTCGTGTTTAGCCCCATTCGTTTTGAGATTATAAGACGTTCGGCCCATCAGTTTGGCGATTGTTAGACCTTTCGTGCCATTTAGGTTTCGATTATTGTTCCTGGGGAGCTATAGGGAGCCTTCAATTAAGGAGGATTTTTTATGACCGAAAACTGCACCACTTTATCTCGAAGGGATATATATTGTTTAGCTGGAAGGAGGTCTATGGAAGAAACTAAAAACAATATTAATAGTAAAATAATAATAATAATAATAATAATAATAATAAATATATAAGTAAACAAATACATACACATCTTCCCTTAACCCCTAATGTGAATTCTGAAGCTCACTATTTTTGCGTTTAACCCTCTCTTCACGAAGACGTCATATTCATAATTTTATTCAACTTCAATAACAAAAATCGTTCTATTCATGAAGAATTGAATATAATATCTACGTCTCTCTCTCTCTCTATATATATATATATATATATATATAGTTATGAGAACCTCAGCAGGAGATCTTGGACACCGCAACTTCCATATTAGTAGGGTAATGAGAAGAAATACGTTGTGGAACATCATGTTGATTTATTCTAATTTTCGGTGACGTCACGCAGCCATCCTCAGGAAAGGGTTACCAACAGATCCTAAATATTGAGTATAACTGTATATATTGCTAAACAAGGGATCACTAAAATGTTACACATTGTTGAACACGTGGCAATTTGCTTATCTAGGCAAGTTTTGAATATAAAATAAATCTACGGCTAGACAACATCCAAATTCAAAATAGCTAAATTTCAATGCAACAATTATAATACAAAACACATTAGATATCAAATTGATATGTTAATATTATTTTTTTCAATTCAAATATTATTCTGAACTGTAAAGGCTAAAATGTATTCAAATTATCACCTACCGCTAAACAGCGTCCACAGTATTATGCTAATATTCAACCATGTGAGGGCAAAACTTAGCAAAAACAATCATAATATACGAGAATATTAAAATAAAGCACTTTACAAAAGAGTTCAATTTATCTTTTAATACAAATTAATATAAAATCCTAGTAATCCTAATCACATCGAACCGCAACATAAAGCCAAAAAATACATTTGAATTACTTTACTCTAAGAATCAAAAGATAAGTGTTGATAATCATATAAAGATAAGTGTTGATAATCATATAAAGATAAGTGTTGATAATCATATAAAGATAAGTGTTGATAATCATATAAAGATAAGTGTTGATAATCATATAAAGATAAGTCTTGATAATCATATAAAGATAAGTGTTGATAATCATATAAAGATAAGTGTTGATAATCATATAAAGATAAGTGTTGATAATCATATAAAGATAAGTGTTGATAATCATATAAAGATAAGTGTTGATAATCATATAAAGATAAGTGTTGATAATCATATAAAGATAAGTGTTGATAATCATATAGAGATAAGTCTTGATAATCATATAAAGATAAGTGTTGATAATCATATAAAGATAAGTGTTGATAATCATATAAAGGAAAATTGCCACACACAAATCGGAATTCACCATGACACCAATCTCCTATGAAAGACGATGAGGGACTGATTAGATAAACAAATTTGAGCCCTATGTGTAAACTCACTATATGGTGAAAGTTAAACGAAATAAAATGAAAACAAAAACAACACTATATGAACACCCAAAAAGCAACCAATTGTTGTTTAATTGTTTCTTAGATAAGCAAATTGCCACGTGTTCAACAATGTGTAAGATTTTAGTGATCCCTTGTTTAGCAATATATACAGTTATACTCAATATTTAGGATCTGTTGGTAACCCTTTCCTGAGGATGGCTGCGTGACGTCACCGAAAATTAGAATAAATCGACATGATGTTCCACAACGTATTTCTTCTCATTACCCTACTAATATATATATATATATATATATATATATATATATATATATATATATATAATAATCAACCACCTCTAACTCTACCGAAGCCGCGTGACCCTAACGTTGAATTTCATCTACTTTTTTTCCTCCTCTGTTTGAAATTAATCGAGTTTGATGATACCCCCAACGAACTCCCATATCCTGCGGTACAGTCGAGTCCAACAATAATGTCCTCTCCTTTACAACTTTTATCTTTGGGTTTCTTGATGTGGGGTTTAATAGTGGGAAGGGGGGGGGGGGGGGGCTGGGTATTATTTGGATGGTTGGGGTTTGTTCGTGGATGTGTGTCAATGTTTGTGCTCTCTCTTACTCACACACACACACACACACACTCACTCACTCACTCACTCACTCACTCACTCACTCACTCACTCACTCACTCACTCACACACACACACACACACACACACACACAGCCCGTAGCCTAGTAGGTAGAGCTCTCGTCTCACACACGAGGGGTCGGGGGTTCAATCCCCGGCCGGGCGGAGACAAATTGGGCTTGTCTCCTTTCATGTGTTAGCCTCAGTTCACCTAGCTGTAAATAGGTACCTGGAATAAGTGGACGACGTTGTGATGTCCCATCTGGGGTTGGCAAAAATGGTACAAGGCGAGATGGGTATCATATGGTTCACCTAAGCTGATGGCTACCTAAGCCTTCGGGCGAGACGGTACCGTCTATAGTGAGAATGGTACCATACAGATCCACCCTAAGCCTTCGTTTCCGATGTCGCCAATTGGCTAAATACAGACTACACACATCCACAGCCATTCCAACAGTACATAAAACACTTAACATGCATTTCACGCAATACATTCCCAGTTAAGGAGGCGCGATAATAATGAGCTTAGCTCGCATTGCGTGGATTCCCTTGACGAACAAGTAACTGAGTAACACACACTCACTCACTCACTCACTCACACACACACACACACACACACACACACACACACACACACACACACACACACACACACACTCAGTCTCACACTCTCTCTCTCTCTCTCTCTCTCTCTCTCTCTCTGTATATAGGCCTATATATATATATATATAATATGTGTCAAAGTGTCAAAGTGATAGAGAGAAAGAGTTTACACTAATTGTATAATTATGCAGGAGGTATACAGTTGCTGTTATTAATTCCGGCACATTTCGAAGCCTCGAAAAATGTAAACGAAGCTCCGAAATACCTATTATCAGGTCAAAATTTAGTAAGACAATTTTGACGCGTTTTAACATTGTATTTTTTTTTTTTTTTTATCGTTAGACGATTTTGTACGGCTTAGGAAGGTTCTGTGGGAGTTAAAGGGGTAAAGACTGGCCCAATTCACTCTCGGACTTCCTTATACCCTTCCTAATGAAGACAAAATCGTCTAATAGTAGCCATAACATTGAAAAGTGATGCGTCCCAGAATACTGAGAGAGTTATTTAACACATCTAAGGGGATGTTTTTTATTGGACCCCCTTCTCCTTCATGCTTAGACCTAATAGTTTTTAGATTTGAAGACGTTCATCCTAATAGTTTGTCGATTTTTAGACCTTTCTCCCTATTTCCTTGTCAATTTTAAGAATTTTCGTGTCATTTAGGTGTCGATTTTTTTTCTGGCAAGCGATAGCGAGCGTGTAATTTAGAAGGAACATTTTTCCACCAAAAAATGTAAAAATGCAGGCTATCTCGTAGAGGGATTTTTTTTTTTTATTTTTTTTTTTTTTTTTTTTTTTTTTTTATTTTTTTTTTTTTTTGCGTAATGGAGGTATAGGGGGAAAACTAAAAATATATATAGGATTAATGAAATAATATGAAATAAAAACCCCCTTAACCCATTGGCTGCGGGTGACGTTCCTGAATGTTCTGGCAATTTACAGCAATTTCCAGGCTTTAAAAGCCTGTAAAAGCCGTAGAAATTGAGTGTCAGTGGGCAGAAGCGTGAGGGACCCACCTCCGACCCTCAGAGCAGCGAGCGGCTCACTGAGGGAGACTGTGTCTCGTGCGGGAGTCTCACAACAGTGTTGTCGAGCGAGCGAGAGCTAATAATTAGCGGTTTTCCCGTATGCTTATGGCAACGCTGCGGGTGAACCCTGCCACCCACGAAGCTCGTTCTGGTCTCATTTTGAAGCTATTTTCACCTAGTTTTCGGCAGAATACAGTTCATTTAATGCAGATGCTTGATTAATCATTCATGAGTGCCTGAATATGCCCTAAATAGCCCAAATAAGCCCGCAGAGAAAGTGTTAAAGGGATAATTTTACCCTTTTATTTCCTAGAGGTCTTTCCTAAACTGAGGGAAATCATGCGATGTTAACCAGAATATAATTGCGTCATGCTGAAAGGCTAAGTATCTGAAATTATATTGTTTGTTATTGTTAATGCATTACCAGTCTCCAAATTTATATTAATATGATGATTTATAATAATATTATTTTGTTGTAAGGCATTGTGAGGATTTATGAGCATGTATGGCGTCTTTCACTTATATGCTTATTATTTTTATTATTATTATAATTATTATTATTATTATTATTATTAGTAGTAGTAGTAGTAGTAGTAGTAGTAGTAGTATTAGTAGTATTAGTAGTATTAGTAGTGACAATCTTAGTAGCATATATTAGCGTATCAATCATTATTTATTTCTATCCTATCTATATGCTCAGGCCCAATCCCCACTTTTCCTATTTTTATTTTTATTTTCTATTTAATTGTATTTTATTATTTGTTTTTCCTTTTTTCTTGGGGGTGGCCGACTCAAGACAGAGCAAGAACAGGGAAAACCCAAAAACAACACAAAACGAACAAACATAGATAAAAACACACATTCTCACACATCTAGGTCACCCAGGAGAAGACCCAGTGACCAGGGTCACCAAGGTCGCTCCAGCACTCCCCCTGCCCCCGACATCCGGAAAAGTTCCGATCTCGGCAGGCAGACATGCAGCGGAGCCAAAGCCACAAGCCAGCCCACCACACTTCCAGGCGCACCCTTCATATTAATCGTCTCCCCGGGCCAGGCGCCTGATGGACTATTATCTAGTCCAACTTGCGCCCGACCCCTTCCCCCAAATGACACGGAAGCGAAGAGGGAGAGTGATGAAACGACCAGGAGAAATATCAGGAGGCTGGTGTTGAATTTCTTGGTGGTGGTGGTTGGTGGTGTGGTGTTGATGTTGGTGGTGGTGATCGGTGGTGTGTTGATGGTGGTGGTTGGTGGTGTGGTGGTGGTGGTGGTGGTTATGGTAGTGGTGGTGTTTTTTGGCGATCTGGTGTTGGTGGTGGTGTTGGTAGTCAATCAATCAATCAATCAATCAATTTTATTTCATAATATACATCATAAATAATATACATTACATATCAAACAAGTAAGGCGTAAGCAATCGCATAGTGACGATAAATAATTTTGAGAATACATTAACAATTTGTCATAACATTATAAAGATAAAACAAAGGACAAAGCGTCGAAAAATAATTTAATATATCAGAATATAGATTGTATAAACAAAAACAACCTATATTAAAACAAAACAATTGAACAAAACATTACCACTAATGTAGTTGCTAGAGTAATATTATTATCCTTAAATGGTAAAAACAAAAAATAATTACTGCAAATAAAATAGGCAAAATTGATAAAAGTAGTTTACTATAATTATATAGAAGTAAAATACTGAAAACAATAATTCCCTCCTGTTGACTATAATACAAAATATATTGATTCCATCACCTGGCTAGCAATTAATTGTAGATATGAGATCTTCTTGGTTCATGTCTCTGAACCCAGTGTATCCGAGATGTTATTGTATTTAAATCATATTTTGATATGTCAATTGAATAAATATTTTTAAATAGCTTTAATACCGAGCTTAAAAAATTACCTTTATATAGTAGTGGTACGCTAAACTTTATGATTGACACTCTTGAATTTAATATTCTGTGGAAATATCTAGCCTGTATTAACGCCAGGTGATGTCTTAATAATAACTGGTTGCACCTCTCAGCCACCTCATGATTACTGGCGTATGTGGGAGCACCAATTATTCGTTTTAGTGAATTGCTAAAAGCTACTTCAAATGCTTTAAAAATACTTTTCGATAAAATATTCATGTTCCATATCGAGAGGCCATAATCTGGTAATCAATATGCCTTAAAAAGATATAAAAGAGTATTTTCATCTGTGTGTTTAAAATGTCTTAAAACTGAGTTAAATGACGCATAAAAAGATATTACTCTTATGTCTACATCATCCCCATCCTGTAAATTCTGCGTTATAATGTGACTCAGGTACTTGTATTTATTGACTAGCTCAATGTTGTCGTCACTCATTTTGACGATACTGTCAATAACATTAGCTTTTTTAATGTTAATTTTCTTATATTTGGTTTTGGTTTTATTGATTATTAATTTGTGTTCTACTAGATGCCTAATAAATTGCAAATATAGTGCTTCCATATCAGATTGTGTTTGTGCTATTAAACAGATATCGTTGGCATAGGTGATAAGATTTTCTTTGGTTATTCCAAGGAGGCACCCTTCGTTCATGTTCGAGATTGTCTGGATTATGCTCTTAATATATAATTTAAATAACAAATGAGAGATAATTCCCCCCTGACGTACCCCCCTCTCTACAGGACGGAGATGACCATAATGCTCACCCCATACCACATTAGCAACCTGGTTCCTGAGATAGTGCATCAGTAAAAATATTATGTCAACAGGAACATTTTCATCTAAAAGCATATTACCTAAAGTAAAATGGTGAACCCTATCAAAAGCTTTGGAAAGATCTATAAAAGTAATACATCCTTTATCGCGAGCATGTGAATTACTAAACATTATCTCCTTTAATACAAAACAAGCGTCTGACGTCGATGTTCCCCTGCCAAAACCATATTGATGTTCATTGATTGTGACTTTTTCTGATATAAAGTCTAAAATATGTATTTCCATTAATTTCAACAAGCAAGAGGATTGCATCACCGGCCTATAGTTATTTGAATCAGTTATGTTACCTTTTTATCTTTCACAATGGGTCGAATATTACCAATCAGAAGTTTGGGTGGGTTTAACAGTGGTTAAAACATAAATTGAAAAGGTTACATAGAATATCTAATAAAGGTTGTGAAGCCATTTTCAGAACTCGTGAATGAATGCCGTCGTGACCCAAACCATCATCTAATTGTTTAATATATCTTGCAAGTGAAACTCTTGATACGTTAACATTAATTTTTCTCCTCTGACCACTCCCTCTTGAATCTATCCATAAAATTAGTCTTTGTGTTTATATCAGCTTCATTTTCTTCTTGACCTTTTAAAAACATTTCAGTAAAAACATTTGTGATGGCCGCTGGATCTGTTTCTCCATCAATAGTGCCAGCAATTTTATTCTTGCCTTTTTTCTTACGAATTTCCTTCCAAAATTCCCTTTTATCATTATTATCATGAAATTTCTCTACAATTGATTTAGATTATTCATCTTTTTCGTCTTTCTTGCATTTCTTCAACCTTTCTTTAAAATACTTTCATGTTCAATAGTTCCACGTAACTTACCGCTTGTTACCCAATTCTATGCAATGCAATTCTATGCAAATCTTCCACTTCCCTGTTCCAGCCAGGAATTATTCTATATTTATTTACTTTAACATGTTTTTTCTTAAACCTATTTGACTCATCTGAAACTGCAGAACATAATTTATTATAGAACAAATCAACGTATTTTAGATGGCTGGGATCACGACAACCTATATCTAAGCAATGGCATACCGACTGATCAGTAAAGCATTTCATCTCCTGGACTAAAATTGCATCAATCCCATTAAGCTCATTCTCATTAAGGTTGTCCCAGTTTATATAAAACCTATCCTCTTCAGAGTCATCCTCTATGGAATTCTCATTGTAGAGATACTTATCATATGGTATATTAAAAAGCATTGAAATGGGGAGATGATCAGATCCGGTCAAATTTGTATGGACAAACAGAATTTATTTTAAACCCATCATGTTCCCTCCCACAATATGGTCCAACCATCTACAAGCAGAGTTACCATACCCTATAAATGTAAAAGTGCCATTGTGGTGTTGTGGTATTGGTGTTGGTGGTGGTGGTATATGGAATGGTGGTGTTGATATTTCCGGTAGTTGTGGTGTTTAGATCGGTGTTGGTGGTGTAGTTTGTGGTGGTGGTATTAGGAATCGTCGTGGTGTTTAGGTTGGTAGTGGTGTTGTCAGTTGATGGTAGGTTGTTAGGACTGAGGAGGACGAGATTGTCAAGAATGGATATGTTGGGTATCTTGGTGTTGTCAATAATTGGTGTTGGTGGTGTCAATAATGGTGGTTTTGGTTTTGGTGGTGTCAATAATAGTGGTGTTGGTGATGTCAATAATGGGTGTGTTGGTTTTGGTGGTGTCAATAATGGGTGTATTAGTGATGGTGGTGTCAATAATTTTGGTTTTGGTGGTGTTGGTGATGTCAATAATGGGTGTGTTGGTTTTGGTGGTGTCAATAATGGGTGTATTAGTGATGGTGGTGTCAATAATGGTGGTTTTGGTTTTGGTGGTGTCAATAATGGTGGTGTTGGTGATGTCAATAATGGGTGTGTTGGTTTTGGTGGTGTCAATAATGGGTGTATTAGTGATGGTGGTGTCAAAAATGGTGGTTTTGGTTTTGGTGATGTCAATAATGGTGGAGTTGGTGGTGTCACTAATGGGTGTGGTGATGTCATTAATGGTGGTGTTGGTGTTGGTGGTGTTAATAATGGTGGCGGTGGTGGTGTCAATAATGGTGGCAGTGGTGTTGTCAATAATAGGTGTATTGGTGTTGGTAGTGTCAATAATGGTGGTATTGGTGGTGTCAATAGTGAATGCATTTGTGTTGGTGGTGTCATTAATGGTAGTGTTAGTGTTGGTGGTGTCAATAATGGGTGTGTTGTTGTTGTTGTTGTTCCCTAAGCTGCCTGGCCGAACAGCCCCGAGTCCTTAAGGAAGGCCATGGCCACGGTCGGGCTTTCCCACAGAGCTCTCAAAGAGTGTAAATTGTGTTGTTGGCGTAAGTGGGTGTGTGAAATGCAGTCTTCTATGATGTGTTTAATGGTATGGGGTGCTGTGTTACAACCCGGGCAGGTGTCGACGACGGAGTCATCCGTCTCTTCTGATAGCTCAGAAGAGCTGGATGGTGTCCGCATCTCAGCCTGGCCAGGTGGACTCTGTCCTCGCGAGGAAGGGAGGACTCAGAAGGATGGATTTCGGGAGGTCGTGCTTGCAGCTGCGTGTTGTCTATGAGTGAGTGGATGGAACGGCGAGTGATATGAGTATGGATGTGCTTCCGGAAGTTGGTTTGGGGTGGGCAGGGAGGGAGAGAAGACAGTATTTGTGTGTGATAGCGTGTGCTGGGTGTTGTTTTGATATTTCTTGGTGTCTGTGGGTGTGTTGCCATGTAGTGTAGTGGGTGGTGTTGAATCGTGGAGGCTGCGGCCAGGAATTGTGTGCCTCTCATGTCTAGATGATCTTTGACTTTGAGGACTTTGGACTTTGGGTGTGTTGGTCTTGGTGGTGTCAATAATAGGTGTGTGCCATATGAAGTTGTCAAAATCTGGACGAATAACTATGAGATCCATTGGTAAGATGGGTATGTTATTGCTGGTGTTGTCAAAATTTAATGGGTTGGTTATGATGTTGTCAGTGGTGTTGTCAGTGGAAGGTGTAGTGATGGTGGTGGTGTCAGGAGGCATTGTGGTGGTGTCAGTGGAAGGTGTAGTGATGGTGGTGGTGTCAGGAAGCATTGTGGTGTTGTCAGCGGAAGGTGTAGTAATGGTGGTGTCAGGAGGCATTGTGGTGTTGTCAGTGGAAGGTGTAGTGATGGTGGTGGTGTCAGGAGGTATTGTGGTGTCAGTGGAAGGTGTAGTAATGGTGGTGGTGTCAGGAGGTATTGTGGTGTCAGGGGAAGGTGTAGTGATGGTGGTGGTGTCAGGAGGTATTGTAGTGTTGTCAGTGGAAGGTGTAGTGTTGGTGGTGGTGTCAGGAGGTATTGTGGTGTCAGTGAAAGGTGTAGTGATGGTGGTTGTGTCAGGAGGCATTGTGGTGTTGTCAGTGGAAGGTGTAGTGATGGTGGTGTTGTCAGTGAAAGGTGTAGTGCTACTGGTGGTATTAGGAGGCATTGTGGTGTTGTCAGTGGAAGGTGTAGTGATGATGGTGGTGTCAGGAGGCATTGTGGTGTTGTCAGTGAAAGGTGTAGTGCTAGTGGTGGTGTCAGGAGGTATTGTGGTGTTGTCATTGAAAGGTGTAGTGATGGTGGTGGTGTCAGGAGGCATTGTGGTGTTGTCAGTGGAAGGTGTAGTGATGGTGGTGGTGTCAATAATGGTGGTGTTGGTGTCAATAGTGGTGGTGTTAGTGGTGTCAATAATGATGGTGTTGGTGGTGTCAATAATGGATGAATTGGTGTTGGTGGTGTCATTAATGGTGGTGTTGGTCTTGGTGGTATCAATAATAGGTGTGTTCCTTTTGAAGTTTTCTAAATCTGGTGGGATTACTATGAGATCAATTGGTAAAATGAATATGTTTTTGCTGGTGTTGTCAATGTTGAATGGGTTGGTTATGATGTCAGTGGAAGGTGTAGTGATGGTGGTGGTGTCAGGAAATATTGTGGTGTTGTCAGTGGAATGTGTAGTGATGGTGGTGGTGTCAGGAAATATTGTGGTGTTGTCAGTGGAAGGTGTAGTGATGGTGGTGGTGTCAGGGGATGGTGTATTGATGGTGGTGGTGTCAGGAGGCATTGTGGTGGTGTTGTTGTTGTTCCCCAAGCTGCCTGGCCGAACAGCCCCAAGGCCCCGAGCAAGGCCAAGGCCATAACCGAGCGCCCCCACAGAACCCTCCCTGCCGACCACAATAAAGCCTGGGTGACCGAAGCCACTCCATGGCGGGGAGCTGAGGAGGGTGCGGAAACGCCCGGGAAACCAAAGCCCCACCCAGGGCCCTGTGCCCCTCAGCAATTATAAAGAGAAAGTTGAGGGGCAAAGGAAAAATGTGACGCTTTGGCTTCCAAACCTGGTAGATTGGGAGGTCAATCCACGGAAGAGACGCTGTCACTTGAGATCTAGAAAATATATAAGTAAAAGGAAAAGTCAGAGTAAGCTATGGGTACGGCAGAGATCGCTCAGTTCTCACTCTGATAGACCAGCCCATCACCACGGCATTGTGGTGTCAGGGGAAGGTGTAGTGATGTTGGTGGTGTCAGGAGGCATTGTGGTGTTGTCAGTGGAAGGTGTATTGATGGTGGTGGTGTCAGGAGGCATTGTGGTGTTGTCAGTGGAAGGTGTAGTGATGGTGGTGGTGTCAGGAGGCATTGTGGTGGTGTCAGTGAAAGGTGTAGTGATGGTGTTGGTGTCAGTGGAAGGTGTAGTGATGGTGGTGGTGGTGTCAAGAGGTATTGTGGTGTTGTCAGGAGAAGGTGTAGTGATGGTGGTGGTGTCAGGAGGCATTGTGGTGTTGTCAGTGGAAGGTGTAGTTATGGTGGTGGTGTCAGGAGGTACTGTGGTGTCAGTGGAAAGTGTAGTGATGGTGGTGGTGTCAGGAGGCATTGTGGTGTTGTCAGTGGAAGGTGTAGTGATGGTGTTGGTGTCAGGAGATATTGTGGTGGTGTCAGTGGAAGGTGTAGTGATGGTGATTGTGTCAGGATGCATTGTGGTGTCAGTGGAAGGTGTAGTGATAGTGGTGGTATCAGGAGGTATTGTGGTGTTGTCATTGGAAACTGTAGTGATGGTGGTGGTGCCAGGTTGTATTGTGGTGTTGTCAGTGGAAGGTGTTGTGATGGTGGTGGTGTCAGGAGGCATTGTGATGTTGTCAGTGGAAGGTGTAGTGATGGTGGTGGTGTCAGGAGGCATTGTGGTGTTGTCAGTGGAAGGTGTAGTGATGATGGTGGTGTCAGGAGATATTGTGGTGGTGTCAGTGGAAGGTGTAGTGATGGTGGTTGTGTCAGGAGGCATTGTGGTGTCAGTGGAAGGTGTAGTGATAGTGGTGGTGTCAGGGGGTATTGTGGTGTTGTCATTGGAAAGTGTAATGATGGTGGTGGTGTCAGGATGTATTGTGGTGTTGTCAGTGGAAGGTGTTGTGGTGGTGATGGTGTCAGGAGGCATTGTGGTGGTGTCAGTGAAAGGTGTAGTGATGGTGTTGGTGTCAGTGGAAGGTGTACTTGATGGTGGTGGTGGTGTCAGGAGGTATTGTGGTGTTGTCAAGGGAAGCTGTAATGATGGTGGTGGTGTCAGGAGGCATTGTGGTGCTGTCAGGGGCAGGTGTAGTGATGGTAGTGGTGTCAGGAGGCATTGTTGTGTTGTCAATGGAAGGTGTAGTGATGGTGGTTGTGTCAGGAGGTACTGTGGTGTTGTCAGTGGAAGGTGTAGTGATGGTGGTGGTGTCAGGAGGCATTGTGGTGTCAGTGGAAGGTGTAGTAATGGTGGTGGTGTCAGGATGTATTGTGGTGTTGTCAGTGAAAGGTGTAGTGATGGTGGTGGTGTCAGGAGGCATTGTGGTGTTGTCAGTGGAAGGTGTAGTGATGGTGGTAGTGTCAGGAGGCATTGTGGTTTTGTCAGTGGAAGGTGTAGTGATGGTGGTGGTGTCAGGAGGTATTGTGGTGTCAGTGGAAAGTGTAGTGATGGTGGTGGTGTCAGGAGGCATTGTGGTGGTGTCAGTGGAAGGTGTAGTGATGGTGGTGGTGTCAGGAGGTATTGTGGTGTTGTCAGTGGAAGGTGTAGTGATGGTGGTGGTGTCAGGAGGCATTGGGGTGTTGTCAGTGGAAGGTGTAGTGATGGTGGTGGTGTCAGGAGGCATTGGGGTGTTGTCAGTGGAAAGTGTAGTGATGGTGGTGGTGTCAGGAGGCATTGTGGTGGTGTCAGTGAAAGGTGTAGTGATGGTGGTGGTGTCAGTGGAAGGTTTAGTGATGGTGGTGATGTCAGGAGGCATTGTGGTTGTGTCAGTGGAAGGTGTAGTGGTGGTGGTGTTGTCAGTGGATGGTGTAGTGATGGTGGTGGTGTCAGGAGGTATTGTGGTGGTGTCAGTGGAAGGTGTAGTAATGGTGGTGTTGTCAGGAGATATTGTGGTGTCAGTGAAAGTTGTAGCGATAGTGGTGGTGTCAGGAGGTATTGTGGTGGTGTCAGTGGAAGGTGTAGTGATGGTGGTGGTGTCAGTGGAAGGTGTAGTGATGGTGGTGGTGTCAGGAGGTATTGTGGTGGTGTCAGTGGAAGGTGTAGTGATGGTGGTGGTGTCAGTGGAAGGTGTAGTGATGGTGGTGGTGTCAGTGGAAGGTGTAGTGATGGTGGTGGTGTCAGTGGAAGGTGTGGTGGTGTCAGTGGAAGGTGTAGTGATGGTGGTGGTGTCAGTGGAAGGTGTAGTGATGGTGGTGGTGTCAGGAGGTATTGTGGTGGTGTCAGTGGAAGATGTAGTGGTGGTGGTGGTGTCAGGAAGTATTGTGGTGGTGTCAGTGGAAGGTGTAGTGATGGTGGTGGTGTCAGGCGGTATTGTGGTGTTGTTAGTGGAAGGCTTAGTAATGGTGGTGGTGTCTGTGGAAGGTGTAGTGGTTGTGGTGGTGTCAGTGGAAGGTGTAGTTATGGTGGTGGTGTCAAGAGATATTGTGGTGTCAGTGAAAGGTGTAGTGATAGTTGTGGTGTCAGGAGGTATTGTGGTGGTGTCAGTGGAAAGTGTAGTGGTGGTGGTGTTGTCAGTGGAAGGTGTAGTGATGGTGGTGGTGTCAGGAGGTATTGTGGTGTCAGTGGAAGGTGTAGTGATGGTGTTGGTGTCAGGAGATATTGTGGTGGTGTCAGTGGAAGGTGTAGTGATGGTGGTTGTGTCAGGAGGCACTGTGGTGTCAGTGGAAGGTGTAGTGATAGTGGTGGTGTCAGGAGGTATTGTGGTGTTGTCATTGGAAAGTGTAGTGATGGTGGTGGTGTCAGGATGTATTGTGGTGTTGTCAGTGGAAGGTGTTGTGATGGTGGTGGTGTCAGGAGGCATTGTGATGTCAGTGGAAGGTGTAGTTATTGTTGGTGTGTCAGGAGGCATTGTGGTGTTGTCAGTGGAAGGTGCAGTGATGGTGGTGGTGTCAGGAGGTATTGTGGTGTCAGTGGAAGGTGTTGTGGTGGTGGTGGTGTCAGGAGGCATTGTGGTGGTGTCAGTGAAAGGTGTAGTGATGGTGTTGGTGTCAGTGGAAAGTGTAGTGATGGTGGTGGTGTCAGGAGGTATTGTGGTGTTGTCAGTGAAGGATGTGATGGTGGTGGTGTCAGGAGGCATTGTGGTGTTGTCAGTGGAAGTTGTAGTAATGGTGGTGGTGTCAGGAGGCATTGTGGTGTTGTCAGTGGAAGGTGTAGTGATGGTGGTGGTGTCAGGAGGTATTGTGGTGTCAGTGGAAGGTGTAGTGATGGTGGTGGTGTCAGGAGGCATTGTGGTGTTGTCAGTGGAAGGTGTAGTGATGGTGGTGGTGTCAGGAGATATTGTGGTGGTGTCAGTGGAAGGTGTAGTGATGGTGGTTGGGTCAGAGGAAGGTGTAGTGATGGTGTTGGTGTCAGGAGATATTGTGGTGGTGTCAGTGGAAGGTGTAGTGATGGTGGTGGTGTCAGGAGGCATTGTGTTGTTGTCAGTGGAAGGTGTAGTGATGGTGGTGGTGTCAGGAGACATTGTGGTGGTGTCAGTGGAAGGTGTTGTGATGGTGGTTGTGTCAGGAGACATTGTGGTGTCAGTGGAAGGTGTAGTGATAGTAGTGGTGTCAGGAGGTATTGTGGTGTTGTCATTGAAAAGTGTAGTGATGGTGGTGGTGTCAGGAGGCATTGTGGTGTTGTCAGTGGAAGGTGTTGTGATGGTGGTGGTGTCAGGAGGCATTGTGGTGTTGTCAGTGGAAGGTGTAGTGATGGTGGTGGTGTCAGTGGAGGGTGTAGTGATGGTAGTTGTGTCAGGAGGCATTGTGGTGTCAGTGGAAGGTGTAGTGATAGTGGTGGTGTCAGGAGGTATTGTGGTGTTGTCATTGGAAAGTGTAGTGATGGTGGTGGTGTCAGGAGGTATTGTGGTGTTGTCATTGGAAAGTGTAGTGATGGTGGTGGTGTCAGGATGTATTGTGGTGTTGTCAGTGGAAGGTGTTGTGGTGGTGGTGGTGTCAGTGAAAGGTGTAGTGATGGTGTTGGTGTCAGTGGAAGGTGTAGTGATGGTGGTGGTGGTGTCAGGAGGTATTTTGGTGTTGTCAGGGGAACCTGTAGTGATGGTGGTGGTATCAGGAGGCATTGTGGTGCTGTCAGGGGAAGGTGCAGTGATGGTGGTGGTGTCAGGAGGCATTGTGGTGTTGTTAGTGGAAGGTGTAGTGATGGTGGTGGTGTCAGTGGAAGGTGTAGTGATGGTGGTGGTGTCAGGATGCATTGTGGTGTTGTCAGTGGAAGGTGTAGTGATGGTGTTGGTGTCAGGAGATATTGTGGTGGTGTCAGTGGAAGGTGTAGT
The DNA here is from genome assembly GCA_032716605.1 of Paralithodes platypus. Lineage (NCBI taxonomy): Eukaryota > Metazoa > Arthropoda > Malacostraca > Decapoda > Lithodidae > Paralithodes > Paralithodes platypus. The sequence goes on from CM064517.1 coordinate 25,687,039, forward strand.
GATGGTGGTTGTGTCAGGAGGCACTGTGGTGTCAGTGGAAGGTGTGGTGATAGTGGTGGTGTCAGGAGGTATTGTGGTGTCATTGGAAAGTGTAGTGATGGTGGTGGTGTCAGGATGTATTGTGGTGTTGTCAGTGAAAGATGTTGTGATGGTGGTGGTGTCAGGAGGCATTATGGTGTTGTCAGTGGAAGTTGTAGTAATGGTGGTGGTGTCAGGAGGCATTGTGGTGTTGTCAGTGGAAGGTGTAGTGATGGTGGTGGTGTCAGGAGGTATTGTGGTGTCAGTGGAAGGTGTAGTGATGGTGGTGGTGTCAGGAGGCATTGTGGTGTTGTCAGTGGAAGGTGTAGTGATGGTGGTGGTGTCAGGAGATATTGTGGTGGTGTCAGTGGAAGGTGTAGTGATGGTGGTTGGGTCAGTGGAAGGTGTAGTGATGGTGTTGGTGTCAGGAGATATTGTGGTGGTGTCAGTGGAAGGTGTAGTGATGGTGGTGTCAGGAGGCATTGTGTTGTTGTCAGTGGAAGGTGTAGTGATGGTGGTGGTGTCAGGAGACATTGTGGTGGTGTCAGTGGAAGGTGTTGTGATGGTGGTTGTGTCAGGAGACATTGTGGTGTCAGTGGAAGGTGTAGTGATAGTAGTGGTGTCAGGAGGTATTGTGGTGTTGTCATTGAAAAGTGTAGTGATGGTGGTGGTGTCAGGAGGCATTGTGGTGTTGTCAGTGGAAGGTGTAGTGATGGTGGTGGTGTCAGGAGGCATTGTGGTGTTGTCAGTGGAAGGTGTAGTGATGGTGGTGGTGTCAGTGGAAGGTGTAGTGATGGTGGTTGTGTCAGGAGGCATTGTGGTGTCAGTGGAAGGTGTAGTGATAGTGGTGGTGTCAGGAGGTATTGTGGTGTTGTCATTGGAAAGTGTAGTGATGGTGGTGGTGTCAGGATGTATTGTGGTGTTGTCAGTGGAAGGTGTTGTGGTGGTGGTGGTGTCAGGAGGCATTGTGGTGGTGTCAATGAAAGGTGTAGTGATGGTGTTGGTGTCAGTGGAAAGTGTAGTGATGGTGGTGGTGGTGTCAGGAGGTATTTTGGTGTTGTCAGGGGAAGCTGTAGTGATGGTGGTGGTATCAGGAGGCATTGTGGTGCTGTCAGGGGAAGGTGTAGTGATGGTGGTGGTGTCAGGAGGCATTGTTGTGTTGTCAGTGGAAGGTGTTGTGATGGTGGTTGTGTCAGGAGACATTGTGGTGTCAGTGGAAGGTGTAGTGATAGTAGTGGTGTCAGGAGGTATTGTCGTGTTGTCATTGAAAAGTGTAGTGATGGTGGTGGTGTCAGGAGGCATTGTGGTGTTGTCAGTGGAAGGTGTAGTGATGGTGGTGGTGTCAGGAGGCATTGTGGTGTTGTCAGTGGAAGGTGTAGTGATGGTGGTGGTGTCAGTGGAAGGTGTAGTGATGGTGGTTGTGTCAGGAGGCATTGTGGTGTCAGTGGAAGGTGTAGTGATAGTGGTGGTGTCAGGAGGTATTGTGGTGTTGTCATTGGAAAGTGTAGTGATGGTGGTGGTGTCAGGATGTATTGTGGTGTTGTCAGTGGAAGGTGTTGTGGTGGTGGTGGTGTCAGGAGGCATTGTGGTGGTGTCAATGAAAGGTGTAGTGATGGTGTTGGTGTCAGTGGAAAGTGTAGTGATGGTGGTGGTGGTGTCAGGAGGTATTTTGGTGTTGTCAGGGGAAGCTGTAGTGATGGTGGTGGTATCAGGAGGCATTGTGGTGCTGTCAGGGGAAGGTGTAGTGATGGTGGTGGTGTCAGGAGGCATTGTTGTGTTGTTAATGGAAGGTGTAGTGATGGTGGTTGTGTCAGGAGGTACTGTGATGTTGTCAGTGGAAGGTGTAGTGATGGTGGTGGTGTCAGGAGGCATTGTGGTGTTGTCAGTGGAAGGTGTAGTGATGGTGGTGGTGTCAGGAGGTATTGTGGTGTTGTCAGTGGAAGGTGTAGTGATGGTGGTGGTGTCAGGAGGCATTGTGGTGTTGTCAGTGAAAGGTGTAGTGATGGTGGTGGTGTCAGGAGGCATTGGGGTGTTGTCAGTGGAAAGTGTAGTGATGGTGGTGGTGTCAGGAGGCATTGTGGTGGTGTCAGTGAAAGGTGTAGTGATGGTGGTGGTGTCAGTGGAAGGTCTAGTGATGGTGGTGATGTCAGGAGGCATTGTGGTTGTGTCAGTGGAAGGTGTAGTGGTGGTGGTGTTGTCAGTGGATGGTGTAGTGATGGTGGTGGTGTCAGGAGGTATTGTGGTGGTGTCAGTGGAAGGTGTAGTAATGGTGGTGTTGTCAGGAGATATTGTGGTGTTGTCAGTGAAAGTTGTAGCGATAGTGGTGGTGTCAGGAGGTATTGTGGTGGTGTCAGTGGAAGGTGTAGTGATGGTGGTGGTGTCAGTGGAAGGTGTAGTGATGGTGGTGGTGTCAGGAGGTATTGTGGTGGTGTCAGTGGAAGGTGTAGTGATGGTGGTGGTGTCAGGAAGTATTGTGGTGTTGTCAGTGGAAGGTGTAGTGATGGTGGTGGTGTCAGTGGAAGGTGTAGTGATGGTGGTGGTGTCAGTGGAAGGTGTAGTGATGGTGGTGGTGTCAGGAGGTATTGTGGTGGTGTCAGTGGAAGATGTAGTGGTGGTGGTGGTGTCAGGAAGTATTGTGGTGGTGTCAGTGGAAGGTGTAGTGATGGTGGTGGTGTCAGGCGGTATTGTGGTGTTGTTAGTGGAAGGCTTAGTAATGGTGGTGGTGTCAGGAGGCATTGTGGTGGTGTCAGTGAAAGGTGTAGTGATGGTGTTGGTGTCAGTGGAAAGTGTAGTGATGGTGGTGGTGTCAGGAGGTACTGTGGTGTTGTCAGTGGAAGGTGTAGTGATGATGGTGGTGTTAGGAGGCATTGTGGTGTCAGTTGCAGGTGTAGTGATGGTGGTGGTGTCAGGAGGTATTGTGGTGGTGTCAATGGAAGGTGTAATGATGGTGGTGGTGTGAAGGTGTAGTGATTGGTGGTGGTGTCAATGGAAGGTGTAATGATGGTGGTGGTGTCAGGAGGTATTGTGGTGTTGTCAGTGGAAGTTGTTGTGATGGTGGTGGTGTCAGGAGGTATTGTGGTGGTGTCAGTGGAAGGTTTAGTGATGGTGGTGGTGTCAGGGGAAGCTTTAGTGATGGTGGTGGTGTCAGGAGGTATTGTGGTGGTGACTTTGAAAAGTGTAGTGCTTGTGGTGGTGTCTGGATGCATTGTGGTGTTGTCA